>OX637642.1:8710870-9003019 GCA_951802225.1 Euspilapteryx auroguttella | reverse complement strand
CTGCCGTTTGAAGATGATCATCTCTTGAATAATGGATGAGTGGATCTAACTAGCTTCCTTATGTCTGATCGATTTGAAATTTGGTACCATTTTACATCTATGATATTGAAAGTATATTTTAAGGTAACCATGACCTGATCTGCCGTTTGAAGATGATCAGCTCTTGAATAATGGATGAGAGGATCTAACCACCTTCCATTTGTCCTATCAATTAAAACAGTGTTAAAAACAGTGTGTTACTTCAATGATATTGAAAGTATATGTTAAGGTAACCATGATATTTTTTAATGATTAGCTCTAGTTCTACTTAAGTTGATGAGGGGTCTGACTGGGTCGGGGGGTTTTTAATTTTTTAAATTTGAGTTATTTTAAAAATGTGATTCTGAACCACTTCATGGATGTAGGTACTTACCTACTTGGCGAAAGAATCGGGAATCGGGACGGGAAGTCATACATGCTCCTTTGCGCCTGCGCGAGCTTGCCGTCGCGTCGTCGCCACTCCACTCATCTGTGATACTGCCCTGCCCAACCACTTGACTCTACTCGCATGTCTCGGGGAAGCCTTACCAATACTGTTTAAGATGGTGTTATATTATAAACTACTTTCTAAACTATTCTCTTAAAAAAAAAACGATTGAATGTGTTATTGTATTGTTAGAGACTTCGTTAACAACTGCCGTTTTAACCCAAAAAAAAAAATGCACTTTCTGTTAATGCCCAAAGAAAACAGCAATGGTTAACGAAGTCGCTAACAATAATATTAGAAGTCGATTGAATTTAGTTGAGGAACTTCTCCCCCAGGAGTATTTGGGGTGTTTCAAAATTAATTCTTAGAAATACATGTAAGTAAATTCATGTAATAGTATGTTTTTACTAATAAGTAGGTTCATTGTCATAATCATATACTAAGTTACACTGTAAATAGATTTAATTTATACTCTACAACTCAAAACATTTTTTTTGCAGTACACAATTAAATTACTTAAATACCTAAGTACCATTTGACTTTTAACTGTATAATCATATAAAAGCCTAATAGGTAATACCTTGGGAATGCTTATATGTACTAAGTAACTACTAGTAAGTAAGTACTTACTTACTACGTTATTACTTAGTAGGTAGGTACTAAATTGACTTGGGAAGGACATCGGACGCCGATTATCAATGATCCCTGGGGACCTTCCCAAAAATGCCGACACAGTCACCGGGGGGTTTTAGTTGGTGCGAGTACCTTGTATGTTTGTTGTTAGTCAAGTAGACAGACTTCTATGCGCGCAATAACTTTCTAATTTCACGACTATTGTGGGAGTCATTACGGGCGATGACGTAGCCGTCCCCACCCCACTTGAATTCTTCAGCTTTTTGAGCATTCCGTATTTGATTTCTGGAGCGCAGTTCGGTGTTCGGACTACGTCTAACAATTGGATTTTAGTATGCTTCGCTTCATATTCCTCTGCAAGACCTCGGGTGTTTAACCCGAGGTCTTGCAGAGAAATATAAAGCGAAGCATACTGCGCGAATTGCGCGAATAAAGTCGCTTCCCGCGTCTGTCCGTCCCTAAGTATGCTTAAATCTTTAAAACTTCGCAACGGATTTTGATGCGGGTTTTTTTTTATAGATATAGTTATTTAAGAGTAAAATTATAAGTAATACATGCACAAAATAGTAATAGGTTAGGCGGTACGAAGTTCGCCGGGTCGACTAGTATCAATACATAGTATAAAATGAAGTCGCTTTCCGCGTCTGTCCCTATGTATGCTAAAATCTTTAAAACTACGCAAACAATTTTGATGCGGTTTTTTTTAACCCACGAAAAAACAAAAAGGAGGAGGTTCTCAATTCGTCGCGTATATATATATACATATATATTTTTTTTTTTTTTATGTATGATCACGCATAACTTTTTACTGTGTGGACCGATTTTGATAATTCCTTTTTTAATCGACAGGGTATACATTGAAGTTGGTCCCATAAAAATTTGGAAATAAAATTCCAACCCTAAGGGTGGAAAAATAGGGGTGACTTAATTGTTCACTCACAGATTGTATTGCCGTTTTGTGATTTACATGAAAACTGCTAGGTATAATTGTGAATCTTTTTTGTATGAATGTTAATAATCATCATCTCAGCCGATAGACGTCCACTGCTGGACATAGGCCTCCCTCAAAAATCGCCTCACCGACCAGTCGTGATCGAACCTCATCCTGTTAGTCCCTAAACCTTCACCAGGTTGTGTGGCCAACTTGTGGGGTGCGACCACCCTGTGAAGGGTGATTGGCTGGGGTCAAAAAAATTAGCCCATAAAAAACGGAAAAGCAAAAAATAAAAACTTTTTATCAAAAAATTAAACCGCCGAAAAAACTGAAAAGCATTAAATAATTGGGAAACATTTTCTATTAGGACTTAATTTAATCACTTCTTAAAGTAATTTTGGTTAACCAAGAAATTTTGAGTCGGTGCCACAGAATCAACGAATAACGATCACTAAATTACCTGAAATTCAAAGAAATAACCGAAAAACGTGTGCCGCCGCGCATCGCGCTATAGGTAGTTAAGGAATTTGCTTGTGTGGTGTGGCACCGACTTAAAATTTCTTGGTTAGCCAAAATTACTTTAAGAAGTGAGTAAATTAAGTCCTAATAGAAAATGTTTCCCAATTATTTAATGCTTTTCAGTTTTTTCGGCGGTTTAATTTTTTGATAAAAAGTTTTTTTAATAGATAGAGTGATTCAAGAGTAAAGTTTATAAGTATGATACATGCACAAAATATTATGTTAAATAAATAATTTAACATAAAAATTTAATTTAGTGAATTAAGTAGCAACACTTTTAGGTTGTGTAAATTTTTATTTATTGGCAACATTGTCCGCCATATTTTTTCTCTTCCTTTTTGGTTCCCTGCGTGGACAGTTCAATTTTTTACTTTTATTTCAATAAATGGTTTTACGGCGAAAATCATTAAAGTTTTTTACTTGTACATACAAGTAGTGGTCCTTCGAATAATAACAAAGTTAAAGTACAGTGAATATCGAAGTATTTCGCGGAGTTTTCAGCTTGCCGGTGTGAGTCGACCACGCGAACGCCATAGTTCGCCCACCGAAATTGTCGTGAGAAACCCATATTTTCTCACGCCAAAAGATTTGGAAGACTGGACCTGAGCTCGTTCTACCTCTGTGTTCATTTATTTATTTATTTATTTATATTATATTCATATTATATGCATACGAAATCTATAATTTCGTAAAGAATTGTGCAAGCCATTGTTGCATCATCTTCATCTCCTACCCTCCGATGTCGAGTTTTTGAGCCCGTTTCCGTTTGACTTGGCCGCGGAAGGAAACTACGGCCAGCCAGCGACGTGAAGTTGTTTTATGTTTCGTTTTGTCGTCGTCAAGTTGGCAGCAGAGCAGTACACGGCTAATGTCACTTGAAAGAAGTGATCGACTTCATTCATACGTTCACCTCACTCGCTCGTTGTCATTCACATTCATCTCAATCACTCACGGAAAGGTAAACAATAACAGTGTTTTATTTCAAGTGCGTTTTTAGAAATTAAATTCAGTGAAAAAGCTATAATAATAAGAAAGTGTTGTGTTACGGCTTGCGTTCATTAGTATAGCTGCGTTCGTGCTACACTTCGTTTCGTTGCGTTTTGTACCTATTGCAAACTTTGTACAAAAATCATGCCTGCCGCGGAACAGTTGAAGCAGCTCAAGTTAGCCCGAGGACAGTTAAAAGGGACAATAACACGTATCGAGAACTATGCTAGTGACGAAAGGAACTTTTCAGCGGAAAAGTATGAAATGCTGCTCGTCCGTAAAGAAAAATTAGTTAACACTTTCAAGGATTATGAAAAAATACAATTAGATATTTTGTCAATTGATGAAGCAGATCCTGAAGACATGTCTACTGTTGAAGACAGGTATTTCACTATTATTTCCAAATTTAACTCTGCAATTAAAAGCTTGAGCACATCTGAGATGCAAAATAACAATATAACAACTTCAAAATTACCTAACATTGACATTCCCAATTTTGATGGGAAGGATTTTACAAAATTCACACCATTCATGGATTTATTTATGGCTGTAATCCATAACAATAAGTCACTCTCAGATGTTCAAAAGCTATTTTACTTAAGAAAATTCTTACAGGATGATGCTTTATCTGTCATTATTAATTTACCATTGGTTAATAGCTCCTATAAGGAAGCCTTAGATTTACTCAAGAAGCGCTTTGACAACCAATCCCGACTTATAACTAATCATATAAATAATATTTTAGAACTGCCATCCATGCAGAAAGGAACCGCGGCCGCTATACGGTCATTTATTTCAGGAATTGAGCAACAACTATATGCCTTAAAAAATTTAAAGCAGCCCGTTGAACACTGGGATATGCTATTAATATCAATATTAACAAAGAAATTGGATCAATATACCAATCGATCTTATCAATTAGATAGAAATACTGACTTACTTCCAACAATGGAAGAATTTCTTTTATTTTTAGAAAAGCGCGCTATAGCACTTGAAGATAGTAGTCCTATGACTTCTCCATATGAAGTCAAAAGGACATTTCATAAGGTGACCAATGTTGTCTCCAAACAGTTCAATAACTGTCTCTATTGTAATGCAAATAATCATGCTTTACATACTTGCTTAAAATATAAGATGGCTCCTATAGCAGACCGTCTTAAGTTAGTTGAGCTTCAAAATTTGTGCACAGTGTGCTTGAAGACTCATACTGGAAAATGTAAATTTAATTTTACTTGTAAAATTTGCAAGGCAGGGCACAATACGCTCCTGCACCAGGACGGTAATCCTAAACAAGAATCAGTTGTATCTTTACATACACAAGGTTCATTAAAAAATATTTTATTGCCTACTATAAAGGTTAAACTATTCGACAACCATGGTCGTGAATTTTTTGTCAGAGCACTGCTTGATCCTGCCAGCCAGGCTTCTTTTGTAACTACATCATTGGTAAAAAAGTTAAATCTTAAAACAAAGAATCAAATCCAATCTATAATTGGAATTGGTAATAAAAATAATAATATGAATGAATATGTGGATATCGTATTAAATTCACCAATTAACTATGTTCAATTAAATGTAAAATGTCACGTTATTGACTCCATCACCTCCCATCTCCCTCAACAACAAATAAATCTGTGTAGTTTACCACTACCAAAGCACATAAGGCTATCAGATGACAACTTCCACATTCCAGCTGAAATTTCAATTCTATTGGGTGCGGAAGTATATTTTGATATATTATTAAAAGAGCAAATAAAAATACACAATGGCCCTATGCTACAAAATACTTTATTTGGTTACACTATTGGTGGCTGTGTGCACAACCAACCAAATAACAATAAAAATTTAGTTACAAATTTAGCAATTTGCAATAACAAAAAGTTGGAAGATGTGATGGAGCAATTTTGGCTATCAGAAACTATTCCCCAACCTGCAATCAAAGATTCAAGTGAATATCAAAAAACAGAAAAATGTTTCAAAAATTCCCTGAAAATTCAGGATAACAAGTTTTTTGTAGATATGCCGTTAGTTTCTCCAATTGATCAGTTGCAGCTTGGTGATTCATTTTCTGTGGCCTTGCAAAGGTTTCTGAACCTTGAGAAAAAAATTAAGAATAATCCACTATATCTAGAAAAATATAAAAAGTTTATTGAAGACTATATTAATTTGGGGCATGCAAAAATTGTTGATATACATAATGTTGATGTGCAAAATGATCCTATTTATTTTTTGGCTCATCATGCAGTATTAAATGATGATAGTCTAACAACAAAGTTACGCGTTGTGTTTGACGGATCAATGAAGTCTAGAGCAGGAGTCTCGTTAAATGATGTGATGAGAAATGGTCCTGTAGTTCAAGCTGAACTTTTTGATATCATACTATTATGGAGAACTTATACCTATACACTTACCTGTGATATACAAAAAATGTTCCGGGGTGTTTATATTAATCCTTCTCAGACTGCTCTACAAAACATCCTCTGGCGAGACTCTCCAAACAAGCCTATTAACTGTCTGCAATTGCAAACAGTTACTTATGGTCTCAAAGCCTCTACCTATTTAGCCACACGTTGCCTTATTGAGTTAGCACATATGTATTACACTGAATACCCTTTAGCAAGCCAAGCAATGCTTAAAAACACATATGTAGATGATGTGATTTCAGGGTCAGACAATATTTCTGAACTCTACAATCTAAAAGATCAATTAATAAAATTATTAGAGAAAGGCAGTTTTGCTCTACATAAATGGAGTTCTAACTCTCCTCAAGTTCTTGATGATCTGCCTAATGAACAAAAATATTTTGAAAAATTAGACATCAATCAAAATAATATAGTAAAGACCTTAGGTCTCCGTTGTGACATTTTAAATGATGAACTTACATTTTCTATGCCACCTTTAAATAAAAATGAAAATATACAAACCAAACGAAATATTTTAAGTTTTATTGGAAAAATGTTTGACCCCCTTGGGTTAATAGGACCTCTCATTGTTGCAGCTAAAATATTTATGCAACAATTGTGGTCTCTAAAAATAGATTGTGACTCTATATTGCCCCAAGAACAGTTAGAAACTTGGAATAAATTCATAAACAGTTTAAAGAAAATGGGAACTCTTACCATCCCTAGAGCTTTGAAGTCTCCCAACGTAGTTTCAGCTGAATTAGTAGGCTATGCTGATTCTTCAATGAAATCATTTGGGGCTTGCCTTTATCTGAGAACATTAGACTCAAATGGAACAATCTCTACAAATTTAATATGCTCCAAGTCGCGAATTGCACCCTTGAACAAAGGCTTAACTATACCTAAGTTGGAGCTCAATAGTGCTCTACTTCTTTCTCAGTTGACAAGTAGAGTTCACAAAATTCTTAAAGAGAGACTAGAATTAAAAATATTTTTATACAGTGACTCACAGATAGTTTTAGCATGGATAAAGTCACTAAATTTAAAATCAGATCAATATGTAATGAAAAGAATATCTGAAATTAAGAACTTAACTAAAGAATTTACATGGCTTTACGTAAGTACTGACAGCAATCCTGCAGACTTACTCTCAAGAGGCTGTGAACCACACAAATTAGTTTCAAAAAAGTTGTGGTGGCATGGCCCAGAAGAATTGTCTAGTCCAAATTTTAAACATATTCAAAAAGAATTGAAACTCCCTATTCTCCCCATACTTCAAAGTGATGTGGTTGTAAATGTGTGTAGAGAGATTAAAAATGTAGAGACTCTCATTAGTATTATTAAAAAATATTCTGATATTGGAAGACTTCAAAGGGTTTTTGCATACCTATTTAGATTTAAAAACAATTGCTCAAAAAATACATTAAAATTAACTGACTCTTTAACACCAAAAGAGCTAAATAAAGCTCTTTTAACAATAATTAAAGTCGTTCAAATAAAACACTTTTCCAATGAAATTAAATGCATCCAAAATGGATCTCCAGTCAAATCAGGGCTGTCAAATTTACACCCTTTTCTTGACAATGATGGTATCCTTCGTGTTGGAGGACGCCTTCAAAATTCAAAAGATATTTCTTATGATAAACTTCACCCAATCATCTTACCAAAGTCCTCTCACCTTACCACTATTCTAATTCATAAAGAACATGTCAGACTTGCACATGCTGGAGCCAAATTATTATTAAGTTCTCTTTCACAAAGATTTTGGTTAATTAGTGGCATAAGTGAGGTCAAAAAGGTAGCAAACAGATGTATAAAATGCGCCAGATTAAAGGCTGCAGCTTCAAAGCAGCTGATGGGCTCTCTGCCGCAGGAGAGACTTACTGCAGTCAGAGCATTCCACATAGTGGGAGTTGATTATTGTGGACCATTCAATTTAAAGGTCTCTAGAATTCGAAAACCTATTATTACAAAGGGCTATATTGCACTATTTGTTTGCTTTGCCACCAAGGCCATTCATGTTGAATTTGTCAGTGATTTAACAACAGAAGCGTTTTTAGCATGCCTCAAAAGATTTGTATCAAGACGAGGAATGCCTCAAAAGATATTTTGTGATAATGCCACCACTTTTAAAGATCATACAAATTAAAAAATTTGTATGATCTTTTTTCATCAAAAAATCATATAGATTCTATTAAGAACTATTTTTTAAATAACTATGTAGAGTTTAAATTTATACCAGCGAATGCGCCCGAGTTTGGCGGCTTATGGGAAGCAGGAGTCAAAAGCTTTAAATATCATTTTAAAAGAATTGTAGGAAATATTTCATTAACATTTGAAGGTCTCTACACAGTAATAACTGAAATAGAAGCCATTCTGAATTCAAGACCACTCCTTCCTATGAGCTCCGACATATCAAATTATGAATATTTAACACCTGGTCATTTTATTATAGGCACAGCACTCACCAGTTATCCTGAAATTAATTATACTGACAAATGTATACATAGATTAAAATTTTGGCAATTGTTAACTAAAATAAAACAGGATTTTTGGCAAGTCTGGTCAAGAGACTATCTTACCCAGTTACAAAATAGACCTAAATGGAAAACAGAGCATCCAAACCTTAAAGTGGGTGATCTAGTTGTCGTACGAACGGATAACACTCCCCCTCTAACTTGGCCGATGGCAAGAATTGTAAAGACAGTTTCAGGACCAAATGGCAAAATAAGAGTTGCTGAAATCAAAATGAACAATAAGATTTATGTAAGATCGTTTAGAAAATTGTGTCCACTTCCCTTGTAATGTTTTAGTTTAATATTATACTCTAGCTGATAAAATTGTGTAGAGACTAGTCTTAACTCTACCTTAAAACAAAATTAACTTTGTTTTACTCTTTTCGTTCTAAGAGTATATTTATGTTATTTTCATAGTTCTAGGATTATAAACTATTCCACTAAGTAAAAAAAATGTGTTCCTAATATTTTCTATTACATCTTACAATCACTGTGTAGTGTTAACTAAAGTAAACTTATTTTTCAATTAAATGTTAAACCGTAGCATTTCAATATTTTGCTTTAATATAGTTTTGCAACAATTTACTTTGAATATTTTCTATTGTTCTGTTATTTAAGCCCGGCCCAACTACGTTAAATAAATAATTTAACATAAAAATTTAATTTAGTGAATTAAGTAGCAATACTTTTAGGTTGTGTAAATTTTTATTTATTGGCAACATTGTCCGCCATATTTTTTCTCTTCCTTTTTGGTTCCCTGCGTGGACAGTTCAATTTTTTACTTTTATTTCAATAAATGGTTTTACGGCGAAAATCATTAAAGTTTTTTACTTGTACATATTAAAAGGTTAGGCGGTACGAAGTTCGCCGGGTCGACTAGTAAAATATAAAATGAAGTCGCTTTCCGCGTCTGTCCCTATGTATGCTTAAATCTTTAAAACTACACAACGGTTTTTGATGCGGTTTTTTGTAATAGAGAGAGCGATTCAAGAGGAAGGTTTAGAAGGTTTATATATATAAAGGTTTTTTTAGGTTTATAAGTATGATACATGCTCAAAATAGTAATAGGTTAGACGCTACGAAGTCCACCGGGTCGACTAGTTAATCAATAAAAAGCTCTTCCAGTGCGTTTTTAACGCGTCTTTAGTCTTATTTGTCTTGTCGGGACTGTAAGGAGACTATTTGGTCAAGGTAGACGATTCATGAACACTGCAATCCATTAACTATCCCTATTTTATTAATTTTATATTATGCAAATTAATTATTATACTTAGGTACCTTTTTTTGTTAACGGGGGAAATGTGTAGGCAATCTTCGGAGCCGCCAACAACTCAACGGGTTTCCGGTGGAAACATTGAAAATAACAGCGCGAGCTGACGTCACGTCCGAAGTAGCTGCGCGCCAACAGCTCGTCGATCAACGGGCAGTTTTTGAAAAGAGAGCCGGTGCCAAGCGGCCGACTCGGGGATTATTTTCCTGAATTTCGTGCAGTTCGGAACTAATGCTTGTGCTTGTATTAAAATGTTGTAACTGTGTTTAAATTAATAACTTTCTTGTATAGTTTTGTATTAGAATCAGTCACTATAAATATATTAAATTAATTTACTTGCAAATAACTGTGTTATATTCACTTATTTGCTCACAAATGCGTAGCGCATTTCTCGACTACCGTCTACCATCATTATACGTCAGTGTACCTACTGTAACGTAAATTTTAATTTACGTCTTTTAATTATTAACTTAAATAACTATACTTAGATCTAATCTTAAACTAGGCGTTATTAGTAATATTAATAGACCTTAAATGGGTCCGCGTAAGCTAAAGCGTTGCGGTACCCTAAAATAATTTTAAAATATTACATGCAAATAATTGCACTTTGGGGCATCGGAATGCGTGCCTCGTTGATAAGCCGGGCACCTCTTTCCCCCGCGGTCTTCTTGCCTCGCCGCGGCCGCCCTGCTAGTCCGGTCGACGCTAGGCTAGCTACCGCGTCCCGCCTCCGCGCGGCCCTCTGCCCACCGGCGGCTCCCTGAGGCTCTGCAGCCACGAGTACTCACTCTTGCGCACGTCTTCGCCTAGGTAGTTTGCGCACTTATCGCATAATTTTGGCAAGACGCTTTAATCAAAATATTTCTTAAAAATAATTTATTTAAATATTTAAACCTTAAAGTTTTAATTAAGTATAACGTGTGTGCAACCCCCTCTTATTGGGTAAGTTATTGAACAGATTTTTACTGTGCTTAGTTAGTAAGTAGTTAGTAGTTACCTAATTGCTTTTATTTAAGTAACTATTTTAATTAGGCATAGTAAGTAATTAGATGCTGTGTGCCCTTTTCAATTATTCCTATAATAGCAAATCCCCGCTTCTTTCTTTGGGTCATTTATCATTCATATACATATTGGCGAAGGATGATTTGCACTTTTAATTTTGGTACCATTTCACAAAGTATATAAAATATTTATAAAAATTTACAATAGTTAACTATTACTAAGTATTTATATTATATATGTATTGCTTGTGTGTAGAAGACTCTTCATAAAAAATATTTTAAATAAATTTCATTTCAAAATTTTAATAGTACTTAATTAACTTTAATATTTATAATTTCATGTAACATTTCAGTTTATTTAATTTCATGCCATTTCATAATTTCAAAAGTAGACAAGTTCTAATAATTAGTAAATTCATACTCCGCTCCCGATCATGTTTTATTCACCGCCACCCTCACGCTTTCGTTGGGTTACTCTTGCTTTGCCATGTTAGGGGCGGTGAATGAAACCCTAAATTTTATGGACGGATTTTCATGTGGGTGGTTCCTTCCAGGGTTTCACGCACGGGCTACGAAACTCGGCCCAAGAACGACGCGAGCGACGTCACGACCATCTTCACCACTTCATCCAGGACGTCACTGCTGACGTCACTCACCACCGCTGGGCCACCCACTCGCCCGACTACGTTCCCTTCCGAATTGGCCAGGGGAGTACCTGACCGTAGTGGTAGCCGAAGACCAGGCCAAGCCAAAGTAGGGACTCGAACCCCGTTTAGACCCATTTGGTTAAGCAATAAATAGTTAATTTAAATTATTTAATTGTTTTATTTAAATCTTAAATTAAATGATCGCTAAGCTTACTGACTGCGACACTACTTATAGATATTTGATCGTATTGTTTTTATTAACATTATTCGTTACCTACGCGAAAGCTACTTCCATCCAAGACTTCCAGTTCCAAGCAGATTCACCAACGAGGCAGGCGGCAGGCGGCAGGCGGCAGGCAGTGCAGTTCCCACGCTACGCGCGCGGATTACACGGAATGCCCTTTTGGTGCTTCGCTCAGACACTGACCTGCGCTTTTTGCACAAAAAGAATTGCCTGATAAATCACAGGTTCATTGTGCAGGACGGATAGCGTTCTCCGATTTATGCCTTGTTCGACAGCGGGCATGTTTTTTGCTGGCATCGATCAGTCGGCGATACGATATTACGAGAATGATGGTTTGGTAGGTAAGGTGGGTAAGCTACCTGCTAAAAATTAACGGTCAAGGTGCCGTGGCCCTGAGTCACATGGTCACATCACAATAAGTAGCGAGATACATTTCGACTGATAATGATTATAGTAACATTTTATAATATGCGTTTTTATATTTGTTCCAGCATACCGCGTACCTTACCGGCTTTATGTAACATATAAAACTAATATAGATAAGATTTATAAATTGCAAATAAGGCTTTTAAAAACAATTGTACCAAATAACATTAAGTATAAATATAGAGATGACTATTCTAAACTTTTTAGCTTCTGTAAAATTTTAAGTGTTTATGATAAATTTAAAATGTCAATTATTTCAGAAAACTGTAGTATACTAAAAGACCTCGAGAAAAAAAATCGTTCACATGGCTTGAGAAATATAGATTACCTACCAACTTACTCAATACCTAAATATAATAATACCTATGGAAAAAGAACCATACCATATGTTCTACCTGACATTCTTAACCAACTACCTAAACAATTAGTGGACAAATTAGTAACACTCAACTTTTGTGATGTTAAACCATCATTGAAAAAGTTCTTTTTAGATGGAACTGTTTAATTTAAGTTAAGTATTTAATAAAAAGTTATATCTTTGTTAAATAGACCTATAAGGAAATTGTATTGTTAAATGCGTCTCAGCACCGCTCAAAAACCTAATAAGGTTTCTGCGGTTGCAAAGTTGTAATAAGATTATAAGAAGTTTTCAATAAATAAATATAAAAATGTATTAGGTTTATTATTAAACTAGTCAACCCGGCGAACTTCGTATCGCTCTACCTATTACTATATTGTGCATGTATTATACTCATAAACCATCCTTTTGAATCACTCTATCTGTTTAAAAAAAACGCATCCAAATCCGTTCCGTAGTTTTAAAGATTTAAGTATACATAGGGACAGACGCGGAAAGCGACTTTATTTTAAACTATGTATTGAGGTATTCCGTGGCAGGATAATGTGTGCAGCAGCAGCCTAATTAGGATGACCTAAGTAATAAGTATAGGGACTATTAGTTTTCAATTAGACTACAGAAAGGAATTTATAAAATACTAGCTTTTGCCCGCAGCTTCGCAGGCGCTTTTTCATTTAAAACGTTAATTACTGGTTGATTTACTACTCAGGATTTTGCACCTATACCCCTAAAAATATCTACCTATTTACAGCAGTAATATTTTGTTTATTTCAGTTCCCGTGGCAAATCTAGAAATTCCTTTCTACACTCCACCATTCAGACACTGAAACTCATATTCCTAACATTTATATTAGCTGGTTGGGTAAAATATTAGCTCGGTAGTTGGATTATGTACCTAAGTTAGATTAATATTTTGTATTTTTTGTTACACTATTTAGAAGAAATACTGAAGGAACAAAAAAAAGGAAAGCACTCTAAAACTACTGAACTGATAGTAAAAAAAACAAAATGGAACAATTTGCTTTTGCGCCAGCAACTTTAGATAAAAGTGAACAAATAGTAGATTGTGTCACTAGGGAGCAAAGTTATATTTTTACGGCGAGGGCGCTTTTTTGAATCCAGAGCGAAGGAGTGATTCAAAGTACGTCGTTCGAGCCAAAAATACCGGGTGTTTCTGACAAGGCGGTAATAAATCAAAGGAGGGCTTCTGCTCATCATAACTAACAACTTTCCCAAAGCAACATAGGTCGAAATCTCAAAAAATATAACAGCTGTTCCATACATTGGTTCGATCAGCTGGCGGGGTGAATGTACGGGACAGCTGATTTTTGTTTTGAGATTTCGACCCATGTTGCTTTGGGAAAGTTGTTAGGTATGGTGAGCAGAAGCCCTCCTTTGATTTATTACCGCCTTGTCAGAAACACCCGGTATATTTGCTTCCGTCTGTTACACTCTAATTTTCATCACATTCCAAGAGAAAAAATTACATATTGTTATTAATTAAAAATTTAAAATAAAATGAGGAATAACAACAAAATTGTAATTAAATGGTATCTAATAAGGAAACTTTGTACAAAACAAAAACATGAATTTCTAACCATCCGCGAAACTTTTCTAAAACTTAGTTCCAGGTTCCGCGCGTTGTTAATTTGATTTCTTTTTTTCATCCAGCCAGGACGGCCGTCAACCAGCCAGTTCCAAATTCAAAAAGTGTGCCTAAAAAGTGTATCGAAATCTTTTTAAGGCGAGCTAACGGGAATTAAAAATTACTTTTAGCCCCGCTATGAGTCTCCTATAGATAGAAAACAACAACTTTAGGCGCATGAAAGGGGACTAAAGTAGTCTTTTTCGAATAGTTGTGATGAAAATAATTTTTTATCCCATCCACTCAAAAAGTACACTTTTTTATTACTGTTCTCAGGTCGTATAGTTCCTCATTATTCACATGCGGTTTGTAGCCGGACAATAATGTATTTTCATACATTCATTATTGACCTCTGGGCAATTATGATGTACTTATTGCATTATAGTTACGAAAATAAACGATTGAAGCGAAGTGGGATTGATAACAAGCAAGGTGATTAGGTTAGCAAAATTAGGTAGGTACATAGGAGCTTCTGTTTTATATGTAAATTTTCTCGTCGGATGGAATAAAAAGAAGTATATTTCTGCCTCAGGTGAGTTTAAAATCCTCGCTTGTTCAAGTTTCAAGGGTTTATTCCCTCAATCAAGGACTCCTTCACAGTCAGATCCGTTATGTTGTGGAACTCTCTCCCGGTCAGTGTCCGACAAATACACAACTTACCGCGATTCAGGGAAGCAGTTAAAGCTCACTATTGTCAACCTGCTAGTTCTCATTGCTTCAGTAAGGTTATTCGATGTCATTTATTTATTTTATTATATAGTGTTATGTATTGTTTATGTATTTTATTTATGTTTATTTAGAGTTGATGTAGTGTATATCGCTCATGTGCTGCAAGAACGTGTTATTTCATAACTATACCGTTTTGCAGTAATTATACAGTCAAACCCGCCGTAACGTGCTCTATTTGCTGCAAAAACGCGATATTTCTAGCTCCAAAAATGACTGAGCAATGAGGGAAAAGGTCAGCGATCTCCGGTTTAGTGCCATCTCTTCCCGACCATTATGTTTATTGCAAGAACGGTTTACGCCAGTATCACCGCTCGCTTTTGAAGAAAAATGCTGACGGATTGCGACAAGAGCGTAACAAGACATAGTGTCACGGTTTTGATGAAAAGGCAAACTCACTATAATTTTATTTCTGTACTAATTTTATTTCTGTACTAATTATATCTGCTAAAACGGAACATTTGTATCTAAATAATTTTTGTTGTAAAAAATTTAATCACAGGCTATGGTTCAAATCGAGATGTACCGTTGTTGCTGAAAAAAACTAAAATTTTCGTTGGTTAAGTTCAGATGTTCCGTTACAGTTGATAATGAAGGTACAAAATATTTAGTCTTGATGTTGGTTGTCTCAAGTTATCACATTTTTGATGAAAAATAACAAATTTTCACACCGGATAGCTTACAATGTTGCAATATAGATGACAAATAATTGTCTAAATGCAACTTATTTTTTTAGGTCTTGGAAGATTTTAAACCTTGTCTGAAGGAATGAACGTAGGAATTAATCTCTGCGCTCCTCAATGTGTTGCATCTGCCACTAAATCTTCGATCACGTATGTCTGTAGTAGTTGTGATTCATCAGTAAACGACGCTATTTGGTGTTATGAGAAATGTTGATTATGTGAAAAAGTTTATGACTATTCTTATGCATGTTTAGGAATAACCGAAGTATGCATGTTTAGAATGCAGAAGTCCTAAACCTTCCCTACTTATTATCATCATCATCTCAGCCGAAAGACGCCCACTGCACAAAGATCAGACGTCGTGGTCCACAGATCGCAATGCCGACCGATCCTTGCATCCCAACTGCAAAATTGTGAGGGGTCTGCCAACTATGTGTCGTCTGGTGCATGGTCGCCACTCGAGAACTTTTCAGCCCTTTGTGACCATCTGTTCTTCGACATTGTTAAGACGATGTGGTTATACGTGTCGCGTGAATCGGATTAATAAGGAAAAGCAAAAACTACGATGACCACATTTCTCACTCTCTAGCTCCATAGTGTCAATGTCGATGGGATGTCGTTGCCTATTGACATTAAGAATAGCTAACCTTACTATATTGTATTATGTTTCTTTTAAAGAATATTAAGCTAAAAGAATATCTTTTTTGAAATCATATATATTATTATTTTAGAAGTTTACGTCTTAAACGCATGCAATATATATTGCAAATACTATTGCTAAAATATATTTAAAGTTTAAAAATAATAATATAAATAAAGTGATTTTTACTGCAATAACGTGCCTTAATTAAAATGATCCATACATTTTTAGTATGGAGTGATATATTTATATCACAGATTATCAATAAAAACGTAACAAATACTACAAAACTCGTAAAATTATTGGTGTTTATAACTTTTTTTTGTCAGCAAAAACGGAACATAATTATCTGTTTGTCTCGCAATAGTCGCAATATTTCTATTTTTTTACAAGAATAACGCAACAAGGAGGTCCGTTTTTTAAATAGAGCATCATAAAAATTAAATACATGAGTAAATAGTCTGAATGCAAGCTATAACGATAAACGGATAGTTTGTGAAGATATGTTGTAAAGAACCGCATAGTCTAAACATAATAATTAAAAAGTTACAGGAATTTTAAACTTTCAAAAGCGTTTCCCCAAAAACTTGGTTTTTTGACTTATCACGTTCTTGTCGCAAATGAGCGATATATTTAGTAAATTATTCTTAATTGAATTATGTTTATTTTAATATATATGTTTAAGTACATATATTTAATTATGCATCATAATATTATCTTTTTCTTATTATTACCTCCGCCTACATACGGTTCGCCTGGAAGAAATCGCTTTTAGCGATAAGGTCGCCCGTTGTATGCAAATTCAAATTTTCTATTTTTTTAACCTGTTATTTTACTTCTTCTGTATCTTACTTTGTGTGAAATAAAGTGTTTTTTCTTTTACTTTTACGTTCGGGAATAAACCCTTGAAACTCTCTCTGCGCTCGGTTTTAACAGACCACCCTCGTACATGAAACATCACTTTACACCCATGTTGAATAAACTACTATTTTTGATTAGGTATTACATTACCTACCTACTTAATTTAGTTCAATAGCCAGTGAAATGAGATTATGTTGGCGTTTCCGCTTTGCTCATAATGATAATGAGGGGCCCGAGTCCGTCAGCAGGCAAGCGCGACGCAGGCGCAGGCAGCACAGGTGCGGCGCGTGCTCGCTGCGCCCACGCACCCGCACTCGCACCTAATTGTACTCTCAACCAGGGAACTAAACTGATGGCTAATTGCATTTAATTTCACTGACATATGAGGGTAATAGCTCTCACCCTAATAAACAATGTAACGTTAGACTATTTACGTCGCACATTAACTCGTAAGTAAGTGTATCTTAATATTTTACTACTTCCAAAAGCATGTTGAATCTACAACTAAAGGGTAGGTAAGTACTTACTTAAATAAAGGTAGCACTTACTTAAATTGAAACATATTTTTGCATAAAATATCTTCTAGATTTATTTACACTTACTAATAAGAGATGAGGCCGCGTCTACAAATGCTAATACGACATTACTCAGGTCTAGCTGCTAATGCCTGGTGAGGTCGCAGCCTGAAGATCTCTTCTTGCCTCGACGTCAATATCGGTTAATCAACTTAAAATTAAGTAACATAATTTAACAGAACTCGGGAAACAAGATCATTAACTATAATTTAATAATAATAGTTATTTAATAAAGAAAATATGTTGTATTTAGCATTGACTGATTTACAAAAAGCCATTAGCTGGGTACGGTCGGTGCGTACTTACTACACTCATCAATATATATAAAACTCTTCCGTTACTGACTGACTGACTGACTGACTGACTGACTGACAGACAACGCAGAGCCGAAACTACTGGGCGTAGAAAGCTGAAAATTGGCACGTGGGTTCCTTGGGGAGTGTAGGTGAGCAATAAGAAGGGATTTCCCGAAATTCCCACGGGAACGGGAAAAAACGGGATTTTCGTGTTTATGAGAAATCTGCGCGGGAAAAACCGCGGGGCAGCCTCTAGTTAACTATACTTAACCTGACTAACATATTATAATCTAACAACCTACCTAACTCGTCATAACAAAGTCCAGTGAAAAGTAGGAAAATTGACATTTTCGTATATATGGAATTAGGTTCCTATTACGTTTTAACTAAATGCCTATCTTATTGTTATATAGGTACTTCTCATAGTTATAACCCAATAGAGCTAGTAAATTGTCAACACAATGATAGCATCCATTACCTAGTCGGTACTATGATTTCAGTTACTTATAAAATGTTCATAAATCTTTGTTTCATCATGAGTCATGACACAATGATATCTTATTGTCTGAACTCTATATCTGTGCTTATTGTGGTAAGAATGTATCTTATTGTAGGTAACTTTCCCATAAAAAAATATTGTTAACGTGTAGGTAAGTATAATAATAACCTAACGACATCCACAGCCTATATTGCCCAATTATACCTAGACTTTTTAACTAACCTTTCTGTTTTTGATTCTTGTAAATCCAAATCAGAAGGTTCAAACCAGAGTATGTAAGTATTACATAATCAAACACAATAATCTGATGATACTCTAAACCACTAAAAGTCGGATGGTATTTAGCGATAACTAAGATAATCCATTATTCTTGGTTTCATCTGAAATTATAAAAAGAAACCTATAATATGCTTGTTTAGGAAATGAGAGCGCCCTGCGAATGCGGCTTGAGGTGCACAGGATGAGCGGCGTGGGGATGCGCTCCGTGCGCTCCGTGCGCGGCGTGCGCGGCGTGCTGGGGCTGCTGGCGTGCCTGGTGGCAGCGCTGCGCGTGCGCGTGGCCGTGCGCGCGCAGTTCGCAGGCGCGCTGCTTGTCCTCGAACTCCCGGAGCCTCTGGTTGTAGCGCTCGATCTGGTCCCGCAAGGCGGCGTCCTCGATGGCGGCGCGCTCCTCGTCCAGCTCCAAGCAGCCCACGCCGTCCAGCCGCTCAAGGTCGATCCAGCCGCGCCACCGCACGCAGACGCCGTTCATTATGAACCGAGATACGATGTGCACCTGGACAATAACAAAAAAACAAACCCTCTTAGATTTGACTTGACAGGCAAGATGGGCGAAAAAAATTATAACAAAAAGTTTGGCGCTGCTGGTGGCATGCAATGGATACTGTTGGGTTGTTTTAAGTCATGGGTCCTTAGAGACACACATGCTATACAGACGGTTGCCTGGCCGGCTACTCTAGATCATCTGTATGTGGGGCCGGTACGCTATTAGCGGACCACTCGTCTGTTTTTTTTAGTGCCCAGATTCGAATCGACTGAATCTGTTAAGTAATAATTGGGAAAGTTATTTTAGCTTTTTATGATTTCATAGTCAAACAAGGAATCACAGCTTCGCTAAGTCCGTCGGTCCGCCTGTCTGTCACCTTCATTTTTCTTAGAAAATAGTGAAGTTACAGAATTAAATTTTGTACACAAAAATTCTAATTATGATGTCCCCTGCACGAAGAAATATACATTGCCATCATTAGGTACTCGTTATGCTGCTTGATTGTTTATTTTAAGACAAACACTACAAAAGGCAAGAAGGTTTGTAGGGTAGGTAATTATTAAATGAAATAAAAGGCAACATATGGCAACCGAGAGGTCGGCGGATATCGCGTGTGGACTGTTTGCTTTGTTCACATCTGCCGAAACATTAGGTTTCTTATTATTTTGTCAAAGGATTTTATATTATTCATGACCTTTCTACTCCATCAAATAGCTATTAGCCATCATTATTATCACTAAAACAGTATAATAAATAACTGTCAAAACTACTTACGTAAGTTTCACTTACAATTTATGTGCAGATAATACTTAAAGAAAGTGACTTGCATATTTAATAGTGGGTATAAAAATATATCAGAGGTCCCGTGTGGCTAGCAATCTTTCCAACAATTAGACAATCCACCCATTTAATCTAGATTTTACTAACAGTAGTTAGTTAAATTTGTCTTCAAATAAGATTTAAGCATTTTTTAGAATGGCATTGGTTGTGTCGTGTGGATTATCAATTTTTTTGTTAATATTAATATTTTTATGAAATGGAACTAAACATTTAAGTTAGCCAACCATTGAAATCTCCAATGCGATGGATGGAGCAAGTAAGCAAGGCTTTCCTGCATTATTTAGTAGAACATAAAGAAGCAATGATTCAGTTCAATTCAAAATCTTATTAAATTTCGATACAAAGCTATCATATAAAAGCCAAGATGAACTTTTATATCTTTGATTGCTAGTTTATAAATATTATACGTGATTTGCCATAATGTTTCGACCTTAAATTTAGGCCAGTTAGGCTATATTATCTAGTGACATACCGTTCCACACACATTTTTGATAGTTGCCTTAGTTTACAAGTTTTTTTTTTCGTGGATGTCGCCAGTTTCAGTGATATTGGCCTCTTAAAAGTTGAATTAACATTAATCTGACTAAGCGTACGTTTGCTGATACAATTTGATGTCATAAATTAACTTTGCTGACAAGAAATATAGTTCCCTTTAGAAACTACTCCTTTAACTTTATTCCTATTCTTTAAGCCCTACACTCGATAAAAAGGTTGCAAAGAACGAATCTTATTAACTGTATTCAGTATTAAGTTTAGGTTAAATAATTCTAGAAAAGGCGGGAGAGGCTGCAGAGGCCGAGACAACACGGAGCTGAGGCAGCAGCGACGAAGGCGCGGCGGCCGGAGGGCCCGGGTGGTTGTGGGTGGTTGTGGTGTGGTGGTGCTACTCCGGCGGCCATGCTGGATGGGCGGGGCGGCGTCGTCGGGCTCGCCAATCGCATCGCGACGCTTTTCCAACCTTATTGATTTTACAAGGAGAAAATTCGCTATCCCCTATGCGCAGTATTACGAGACAATACAATGTGATTTCTCTTAGTTCCCTTTAAATTTTTGGGTTTATTTGCACCTGAACCTACATTAATTAATTTAATATTTGAGCTCAATCAGTTTAGGTTTAGGTTCACAATGGATTCTACTTTTCACTCTTAAGGCGGTAACTTTATTCAAACTGTAAGGCAGACCTACTGATTTTGTGTCTAAGGACATAAAGGCCAAAAATCAAGTTAGGTCCGTAGACACAAAATCTCAAATATTACAATATTATATATTCAAATCAAAAATATTACAATTTGGGAGATGGATATTTACATACGCGAATTCATTAAAACATTATGTATAAAGAACTGCCTCCGAACGTAGCCGTACGTATATTAGTCAAAGAGTCAGCCAGGATATTATAACGCGCGATTAGTCAGCCAGGATAAAATTATATTAGAAAACTAAATAAAATTTTAATCAAACGCAAAAGAAATATTCTTTTCAGGATCTATCGAACTTTTATGTTTTGTTGCAACGTAAATGAAAGGTCTAACGTAAAGTTCAATACTTCCTTGTCTTAACTTTAACTTGCACTTTAGAGTATTCATTATCAGAATTTTATAACTATGTTATAGTTGACTTGGCATTAAAATTTAGTCAACCCTAGCTAGAATGGCTATTCAACTAAAAGGCTCGAAGGCGCTCGAGTGTGCAATTAAACGAACCGTATGTAAATAAATATAGGCGGGCGTCGAGGGTCCGGGCGCGCGGCGGGAAGCCTGCGCGCGCAGTGCTCCGGCCAGCAGCCGGGGCCTGGGGCCAACTTCAATGAAAGCTACAAAATATCCCCCCGGACTACTTAATCCTATTTTTAAATTGCCTTTATATGTTACAAAAAACAGTTCTTTACAGTTTTTCAACAAGATTGATTCTCTTGCGATTATAAATAACACATCACACTTCTAGCCTGCGTTGCCTAGATGGAATGAAACGGTACATATAGGTAAGTACGTAACGTACAAAGTCATTCTATGCATACAATTTTAGAAAGACTAGAAATAATATCATATTTCATGTAAGTAGAATGTAAGGTCGTCGGATGCAATTAAATTTTATCATCAATCTTTAAATTCAATAATCAAGTCAACGCAGTTCAACAAGTTTTGTAATAATTTGTATTATCGTATTATCTTACAATACTTTTTTAGGAAGTGTGACAGTTGAGTTAAACATTAAATGCATTAGCATGCTCATGAAGTCACTGGTCCTGCAGAATGGAACTTGTAATGTCGTTCATTGCAGCGCGCTTAGGCGCGAGAGGAGCGTGACTGACGCGTTATGTGTGGTGTTACGCCTTTTATGTTTTTACTGTGTGACTGCAAGTTATTGATGACTTAATTTTGGAGCCGGAAGATGGACCATAACAAAAAATCACTCTAATGATGATCATTGAAACGCAGCCTGTTGACAGATGATGTCATTACCGGATACTACTTCGAGTTTCCCTATGAATCACGCCGAGCTGCAATTTTATTACTCAATTATGAATAAATCAAAGATGTTATACCAAACTGCAGCTCCATAATAAGCATATGTGTATACAAATAGTCAAGTATGCTAATTAAACCCTGACACGAAGGTTCTATGGGATTGCTTATAAGGTATATTGTTTTTCAAGTCATACATATACTTAGCCTAGGGTGGCCTAAAAAAAAAAAAAAAGGGTGGCCTAGGGTTGTGTAGTCAACTTATATGAACAGTGTACAGATATTAATTTAGTTGTTATTTCAATATTCAAAAACTAAAATCAAATATATAGCTAGGTAGAAAAATTTGAAAATTTTCCAAATAACGGCCGGAATTCCTCCTAGAGTCCTCGCTAGCTAAGTCTGCGCGACTGGGCGCGCTACCTGTATACGTGCATGTACTTCACGCGCCATACTTATTGACCGCGCGCCACGCGCAGACTTAGCTGGCACGCACTCTACGCAGAATATCGGTCGCGTGTTCTACTAAGCGTCAGCAGCCTGCACTGCTGGACTCCATAGAGATCACATAATACATTCTATGTGTAGTATTTGTGTAGTGTTCTGAGTGGGTTAAAAACAACTTATTTTATTTTGCAATTGATGACGCCAGACATGATGAAATATAAGGTGAGTGATGCTGCTGCTATGCCGAGTGCTGTTTAAATTTTATTTTTGTAATTTTTTGTGTGGGCTTAGCTTTACCTTTCCAGTTTCCTTTTGGAAGTCGCAGCCCCGGTTGTTGTAGGGCGAGTGGTCGAACACCAGCTGCAGGTTAGTGCCGGTGGCGGTGAAGGCGACCTCGGTGTGGCCCTCTCGGCAGCCGCTCGTGAACCGCATCTGACGCTCCTCCGGGGGCCGGTCGCGGTACCCCGTGTAGCGCACCTGTTCACGACAAACAACTAATATTAATAAAGTTTTACCTTCACAGTATGCACATCATTCAAAGTATAGTACTTTCAGCAACAATACATATACGCTAAACAATATTTTATAATAAAATAAAAACGCTTTTCCGGCATTCTTAGAATGAAAGCGGGTGCCACGAAGTGGTAATTTGAGTCTAGGAAAAAGGAGAAGTCTAGGTAAAAACTTATCTAAATAAGTACATAATGCATGGAATTTGTTCAATATTGAGTGGGTTAATCATGTGTTATTATTCGCGGCGATTTCCTTTCTCTGAGGTTATTACTACCCGTCGAATGTTTGCCTACCCTCAAACTCATTTAAACTATGCACAGTTTATGTGCGCACGACGCGGTGAGGTTTAAGGGACGCGTTCATTGGCCGGAGCCGGACGCGCCGCACGCACGGCACGCATTGGATTTGTGTTTGCTTTGTATGAATTTATATGAGACTGTGTCCACTATCCGCACCTCCCGCACAGCACGCACCGCGCGCCGGCTATTTTTGAGCAAAAATTCGTTGCGTGCCGGTGACGTCACAAAAATCACTTCGCCGCTGGCATCGCCGCCGGTGTCTTCTTCATTTTCCAACAAGCAACTAATAATAATAATATCTTCATCAATCTCAATAGCTAAAGAAGTCCTCTACCGACACAAACATTCAAAACTAAATAAAAAATCCGGACACAGTGGACGCGTGCCACCGGCAAATCCGTTAGTTCGTTGCGTGCCGTGCGTGCGGCGCGCCCGGCTCCGACCAATGAACGCGCACCTTTAAACGCCTAAATAACTCAGATCTGTGTTTACAACTAGGTACCTTCGTATGTGTACTAAGTATTAATATTAACACTTGCTTTATATAGGTACTTAACTTAGCAAAATTAAAGGTAAATTGACCTATTTTATGTACATGTAACATGAAACTCTTTCCTTTTTAATGATTGAATTGCATAATATCATGTGTTTGGCCTGTGGAGCTTCAGCTCTGTCGCATTGCAGGCGGGGCGGCCCGCTGCAGCCCGCTCTATAGCCACTTAGCAAGGTTAAAAAAAACTGTGTAGCTATTGCAAGCCGGACTCTAGTCTCTTAAACTTACGATTATACTTCTATTCTATTATTATTCTACTATTAGGGTAACATGCCCTATTACGGCGCGTTTTGACGACATTTTAAAGTAGGGTAAGAAATTAAGCATTTCTAAATATGTTAGCAGATATTTGAATTTTTTTTTGACACTCATGATAATTATATTTTCTATTTAAGTTGTCGTTTTAATAATTTTAGAGTGATAATTAATTTTAAATAAATATTTTTTCTGACAATTCGGAATTCCTATTACGGCGGCAAAAAAAAGTTTGAAGCCCATTACGGCGGTAAGCACAGCCTATTACGGAGTATGGGATGACAACACACGCACGACGAAACATTGTGCTCATGGTTCCGTGCAATCAGAAAATGGTATACAATGGCTGAAATTGTTACTGGCACTGTACATAAATACAGGTTCTTCCTAGTAAGGGGATATTTTAATAATATTTTGTGTAAAAACTACTTAATAAACGGCCTTGCGCTGAGAAGTTTCTAGTAATATAATTAGTTTAGGAAACACGAATAATGAATATTTGGCTGTATAGGCAACTATGTTCCTTTGCCTGACCTGAACGGGCGAATAACAAAACATCAATCAATCAATCTACGGCATCGTAACGTTCTTCCATCTCCCTGCACAATCGAACGGATTGAAATAAATATGGGGACGATTTTCTTTTTATAAGCCGCGCTGATAAAGAAACTATTTGAAAATGGTGGCCGAACGAATGCTATCTTGCGTATATTAGTATGAGGGAAGAGTTGAGAAGAAAGACAGCCCATCCAACGGCCGCCATTTTGAGATCGTTTTTTGACAAAATCGAAATAATCGCGAAAAATGCATATAAACATACATACAGGTCGAATTGATAACCTCCTTAACCTCGTTATAAAACAATTGCTGTTCGTTTTTCTCAAACTTTAATTCGATAAAGGCCCGGACGAAAGTTTTAATAATCCTACTAATATAATAAACGACAAAGTTTGAAATAAAGGATGTCTGTTACTCTTTAACGTAAAAACTACGAAATAGATTTTAATTAAACCTTGCAAATAAAACATATTTGAAGGAAAATTTAACTGGCGAAACAGCGGGGTGCAGTGAGTGACGATTTAGTTAAACGGTAAAAAAATATGGAAAATGGATTTCTACCCAAGCGGAGAAAGTTAAAAAAAAAGAAAGATACATTTCTTTACAACAACGTTGACACAAACATGCAATAAAATGGAACACAAATAAAAACAACAACAAAACAGTAAACCAAAAAACAATAATAAATAAAACAACAGACAAATCATAATCAGTTTTGTATGGTGGATGTGGTGAAGTCTAGTGTGAGTTGTGGTAAAATCTAGTAGTAAATTATTATATTGATGGGAAAATACGATAAACCTAACCTTAGTATACATTTTTGTGTAAGTTTTTTAATTATTTACTTACCGTGTTATTCATAAAAAGATAATTTAAGTTATTTGACGTATGTCAATTTAGACAGGATGTCACGTATTTTCTATACAACAAACCAAATAAGTAGACCTGCAGTAAAGCTTTTTAAAATGAACGGTATCTATATGAATAATACGGTTAAATTATTAGCTCTGTAATTTCCATACACCGTGTTAGGATTCCTTACAGCCTAATACGGTAGTTACTAAAATATCTAATGAGTATCCTAATTCTGAAATATAATGTTAAGATATTTCGGTAATGTAAATTATTACTTACAAATAAGAGCACTCTGTCTTTACCATAAAACTCTCAAATCGTTAGTAATCGTTGTATTAGACCATTTTTCTTCATAAAAACTCATACGTTAGCTTTCACAGTATTCTAACAAACTTAAATTTTACTGTCAACTTTAAGCGTAAAAAACAAGGAATCTAGTTAAAAAACATGTACCTCCAAAATTGGTTTTATACTTGAGAACTAATGAAAATTACACTTAAATAACGAAATGTTCATAAATTATATTTATTATACCACTAAATTTATAAATTACCGACACTGCGTTTTTCCTATTACCGATGGTACCCTCCGTAATAGGCGGTACCCTCAAATAGCCTTCCTAACACGGCGGACTTTTGTTTACTCATATTTACTTGTTTTATTTGATTTTAAACAGAAATCAACTTGATTAACTAAGACTACTTGAATGTAAAAAGTATTCGAATATAGTAACATAATCTTAAAGTGTTTGTTGGAACTAAAAACGAAGTCTGAAAATTCAATGTTCTACCGCGAGTCAGTCTGCGTTTGTATGAAACAGCTTCTCGCTTCGGTGACGTCACACAAAATAATTAATTTAAGTCATTTTAAACGATTTTCAACGCACGAGTGCTGTGTAATTAGTTACGTGTTAGTTTCCCTTGTACACTATGTAGTCACATTTACCGTACACAGTCACAACGAATCATAAATTGCAAAAGATAAAATAGAGCGGTAATAGGACGTGATTTTGACTACCGCGGTAATAGGACGTTTTACCCTACTCTATTACGATTGTGTCAAAAATTGCGAGTCTCGTAAATTTGATCGATCATTATAGTAGTATAGCAATAGAACATGAATAGCAAGCTATAGAATAATCTGGGATTTTTTTACCTAAATAGTGAATCCTGTTTTATTAGACGAAATTGGAAGGGGCGTAGTGCAAACTGTCACTTAATATCAATCATTATTGACATACTAGAGGCTGCCCCGCGGTTTTTCCCGCGCAGATTTCTCATAAACACAAAATTCCCGTTTTTTCCCGTTCCCGTGGGAATTTCGGGAAATCCCTTCTTAGTGCTCACCTACACTCTCCAAGGAACCCACGTGCCAATTTTCAGCTTTCTACGCCCAGTAGTTTAGGCTATGCGTTGTATAATGTCAGTCGAACGTAATCATAACATTATCTTATTATGGAGCAGACTACCCTTTTTGGTCAATTCCAATCTGTTGCGATACTACTGCTATAGTTATAGAAAAATTGATTACGAGACTACCAAATGTGTATTTTCTTGCGATTAACGTACTGTTTGTACTCTACTTTTATTCTATAGTTACGTTTTGCGCGATGAAACTAAGGGCCGATGGTTTCTATAAAGGGAGGCGCGTAACGTACTAAGAAAGTACTTTATGTTACGTAGGTAGGTACCTACGTAACATAAGTAGGTACTTATATTGTTGCAAATTTTGAGAACTATCCTATTGCTATGCTAAAAGGCACGAAACCAAACTAAACCTACCTAACTTAATAAATTTAATAATGCAGAGGGTATAAATTTTACAGAATGCACTACTTTGTTTAGTTGATAATTAGAGCCCGGTTATTGTCGATAAGTAATTTGTTGGCTTGTTAAACATAATCATCAATAGGTAGGTACATAGTATAAAACAAAGTCGCTTGCCACGTCTGTTCCTATGTATGCTTTAATCTTTAAAACTAGGTCAAGGGATTTTGATGCGGTTTCTTTTAATAGATAGAGTAATTTAAAAGGAAAGTTTATAAGTGAAACATGCACAATATAGTAAAAGGTAAGGCGGTATGAAGTATACGCCGGGTCGACTATTTTTCAAATAAAGCTGTAAATAAATACCTTAATCGGTACCTACCTAATTAAAAACATAATAAAGTATGTACTCTATAACTAATAACTACTAAGTAACAAAAAATTAATTGAGTGTTTTATTTATTAAAATAATACAAACCTCACTTTCTCGGCTCAGCCTTTTAAATAGGTCGTCCGATTCGAATTTTCCCTTTTGATCAGGAACCACTCGCGGCATTTTGAATATAAACCGCTGTTTCGGTTGTTCATAAAGACCGATGGAATCAAATGGCAGCATGCCAGCCAGGGACGCGGGGTCACTCATGGCGTGCATGACCAGCAGGCAGGGTCACTCGACCAGCTCGGCGCGCCGACACCGTCACTGCTACGGTGACTTAACGCGACGATGAATCACAACCAAATCTACGGAAACTGCGATCGCGTGTCTACCCTTGCTCTGCAGCTAAAGGCCGCTTACTGACTGAACCTTGCTTGCCTCGAGCCACTCCAACGAATTTTCACAAAGGCGGAGTTACCTACTGGCGGGGCGCAGCCCGACCAATGACAGGGGCTGCAGTGCCGCCCCACCGCCTACAGTGCACGATTTCGGGAGCTTTCAAGCGAAAAAAGGGTTTTTCCCCCTCGACACATTTTGTTTGAAAATAAATACTGTAAACGAGACAAGCACATGAATGTATAATAACGGGCATTATCCTTTTCGACGTTTGAAGTGTTTTATATATTTGTATCAAAGCTTTTATTCCCTTTGTCATAATTGAATGTTATGTATATCTTTAGAAGGGGAGCTACCTTAATACCAGGATGCTGTCGAAATGTGATATTTTTAAAAGGCAATGCAAGATGCACGTTAGGCCATGGACGTGGACAAAGATTAATTTTATTCCGTATCCATTTCAATGAAAAATATGGGGTGGCTTTCTAACTAAAGTACACATAAAATTTTTCTAAATATGTTTGTGTTTTTTATTATCACATATCAGCCGAAAGACGTCCACTGCTGGTCAGGACAAAGAGGCCTCCCTTTCTGCGGGCCTCATCCACTCCATTGTGTTTATTAGTAATCGAGAAAAGAGAAAAAAAAACGAATCACGAGTAGAATAATTGGTAGGTAGGTAATAAAGATATTGCATAACTAGTGTGCGCCGCGCTGCTTCGCCAGCGTAATTTCTTTTAGACTGTAAAATCCTAATAACTTTATAAATTATAGCCAATGTTATGTATTATTCTGATGTATAAGCTATATCATTTTGTAAAGTTTCTTCATTCAATGTTTTTACGTGAAAGAGCCTCTGAAAATAAATACGGAAAAAAATTACATGACAAAAAAATAATATCTAAAAGAATATAGCATTTTTTTCCTTTTTTCCGCAATATGTTTCTAGCATGCCTGACACCTTGCGTCACATTTCAAAAACGGTTTACTAAAAATGAAATAAAAGTTTCTACCTTCTCTTCTTTTATTTAAGAGCCGAGCTTGTCCGTGTAGCCTCCTCCGCCCCAGTCGTCTCTCCACTGCTTCTTTCACGTCCTGTAGGTCTCTACTCCAACTTCACAACAATCTGCTTCATGTAGCTTCCTCTCGGTCTGCTCGTCCCTCTCCGTCCTTCTATTTTCCCTTCTATTATATTCTTTATATAATTATCGTGCCGTATTAAATGTCCTATCATTTTCCCTCTTCGGTTTTCTACATGTTGCATGATGATTCTTTTTTCGTTAACTCTATTTAAGACCTCCTCATTTGTACCTACTCAGGTATAATCCTAATAAATATAATTGATACTGCAGCCGTGCACAGTACATGTCTGAAGATACGGAGTTGCTTTGATTTGGATATACCTAACAGGCATTTCATTTATCTAAAATAAGAATAGAAGAAAGAATTAGTTACAGTTGCTTGATCTCTTTTATTTTATAACAACACGTTAAACATTCAGGAAGGCTGATAAAATCTTAACAAGGAACAGTTTACAAAGATACACTTTACGACCCAATAAGCATAGACGCCGATCCATTTAGAGTGTCTGCTTTGACAACAAAAGAGAGATCCTTGAAATGTAACGCCGTCATCGTGCTGCTCCCTTTGCAGTATCAGTTACTTCCACACTTAGGTGATGCTATCTTTACTTACGATTCACTTAATGATATGAGTATACTTAGTTTTTTTTTCACGGAACCATTTTTTGTTCATAAGTTTGTTTGTCTGGCGGAAATTATAGCTACGCCAAACTGCAGATAAATAAAATCAAAACAAAAACTAGCTAGCATTTTATTTGAAAACAAGTAAAAAAATGGCTACTAACAAATAAAAAACGTGACCTATCAATACCCTAGGTCCTAGGTGTTTCTGACAAGTTAGTAATAAATTTATATAAGGATTTTAACTTAGTATGCGCATAACATATCACCCTAATGAAAATGGGTAGAAATAAATGTCAAATGGAAATAGGAAGTGTCTCCAAAAATGTATTAACGATCTGCCAGAAACATCCTGCAAGAACTTAAACTTCAATTTCCATATTGTATATACAGGATGTTTCTGACAAGGCGGTAATAAATCAAAGGAGGGATTCTGCTCACCATACCTAACAACTTTCCCAAAGCAACATGGGTCGAAATCTCAAAACACAAATCAGCCGTCCCGTACATTGACCCCGTCAGCTGATCGAACCAATGTATGGAACAGCTGTTATTTTTTTTGAGATTTTGACCCATGTTGCTTTGGGAAAGTTGTTAGTTATGGTGAGCAGAATCCCTCCTTTGATTTATTACCGCCTTGTCAGAAACACCCGGTATATTTCGTATTTCAAGTGTCGAAGAAACGTTTCGAATTTTTTTTTTTTTGAAAATCAAGATTTGGAAAACAATTCAAGAGATGAAAAAAACATTCGGATAGTAGCGAGTTAGACGAGTATTATTTCGTTATTTGAAAACTTCGCAAAAATACACTAGTGCTATAAGTAAGTATATTAATTTTCAATATATTAAAATCCAATACCCAAAGGAACGCCGATAAAATAAATGTCATATTAATAAAAAAATAAAACTAAGTTCCCATACTTTTTTGATTTGCAACGTCTTTTTTTAAATATCTTTTATTTTCTCTTCTCACAAAGTATTTTTTTACATTTTTCCCCAAACAACAAAGATTGTTTTGCGGGGAAGCTTACGCTCTAATTAAAATTATTAATTTATAAAGAAAAACTTAATTAATGTAATAAATGCTTAGTTTAGTAACAAGGTTACAAAGTGTAGGCTAGATAAAATATTTGATCTTATACAAATCTTAAGTTTCAAGAAAGTGTTTTTTTTTTAAGTATTGTTTCTACTTTTTAAATAAGGCATTTGAACCTATTTAACCTCCATTGACATCTCATTAAATAGCACTAGAACTAGATATTCTTTAGTTCTTCTACCATAGGTATTGTTTACCTTCGACACCGAGTCTAAAATCCTGTGTTGACTGGAAGAAATCGCTATAAGGGATAAGGCCGCTCATTGCATGCTTATTCAATTTGTCTGCACCCTAAATTAAATAATATACTTTTGTAGTATGCAATAATATGTATTCTATTCTATTCTAAAATCGGTATTTTTACTTCAAAGTGACCATCAGAAAAAAATATATGAATTTAACAAAATTATATTTAAGTAAAGTAAGTAATATAAAACATTATTTTTAATAATAATAACTCAAATTTAAAGATTTAAAAACCCCCGACCCAGTTAGACCTCTCATCAACTTAACTAGAACTAGAGCTAATCATCTTAAAAATATCATCATACCTTAACATATACTTTCAATATCATTAGTAACACTGTACCAAATTTTTAATTGATGACAAATGGAAGGTGGTTAGATCCTCTCATCTATTATTCAAGAGCTGATCATCTTCAAACGGCTGATCAGGTAATGGTTACCTTACCATATACTTTCTATATCATAGATGTAACATGGTACCAAATTTCAAATCGATTGGACATAACGAAGCTAGTTAGATCGTCTCATCCATTATTCAAGAGCTGATCATCTTCAAACGGCTGATCAGGTCATGGTTACCTTAACATATACTTTAAATATCATAGATGTAACATGATACCAAATTTCAACTCGATCGGACATAAGGAAGCTAGTTAGATCCTCTCATCCATTATTCAAGAGCTGATCATCTTCAAACGGCTGATCAGGTAATGGTTACCTTACCAAATACTTTCTATATCATAGATGTAACATGGTACCAAATATCAAATCGATCGTACATAAGGAAGCTAGTTAGATCCTCTCATACATTATTCAAGAGCTGATCATCTTCAAACGGCAGATCAGGTCATGGTTACCTTAACATATACTTTCAATATCATAGATGTAACATGGTACCAAATTTCAACTCGATCGGACATAAGGAAGCTAGTTAGATCCTCTCATCCATTATTCAAGAGCTGATCATCTTCAAACGGCAGATCAGGTCATGGTTACCTTACCAAATACTTTCTATATCATAGATGTAACATGGTACCAAATATCAAATCGATCGTACATAAGGAAGCTAGTTAGATCCTCTCATACATTATTCAAGAGCTGATCATCTTCAAACGGCAGATCAGGTCATGGTTACCTTAACATATACTTTCAATATCATAGATGTAACATGGTACCAAATTTCAACTCGATCGGACATAAGGAAGCTAGTTAGATCCTCTCATCCATTATTCAAGAGCTGGTCATCTTCAAACGGTAGATCAGGTCATGGTTACCTTACCATATACTTTCTATATCATAGATGTAACATGGTAATGTAACATGTAATTTCAAATCGTTCGGACATAAGAAAGCTAGTTAGATCCTCTCATCCATTATTCAAGAGCTGATCATCTTCAAACCGCTGAACAGATCTTCATCAGACATGGCTAAGAACACTCGGCCTGAAATTATCTATGATACAAAAAAAACTAAACGAAAATCGGTTCAGCCGTTTGGGCTCTACGATGCCACAGACAGATACACAGACAGACAGACAGACGATACACACGTTAAAATTATAACACCCCTCTCTGAATTTTTCATTCGGGGGTTAAAAATCTATATTCAATATCAAACATATATGTACTCAGTAGGTAAAAAAAACATACTGGTGCTCCCAAAAAAATTACTAAATACATTCTACAATTACTAAATTACTAAATAATTCGGTAACGGAAAAGTTTTTAAACGTATGAAATTATTTCAAAAATATGCACAAATAAGAAACTACTATTTTTTTATTAAGTATAAGTACTTACTTTATAAACCTTAATAAACTAGGTAGGTAGGTAGGTACCCAAATTAACCAAATGTCACGTGTCTCGTCATCTTGTGCTCTCGTTATAATCTGAAATGCCGTTTGATCTTTGCTCAGCGTAGGGTACAAATTGACGTCTCATTTGTAACTCTGAACTGTCGCACATCGAGCAGCACCCTGCTGCGTCCGAATTTTGGCGTGAATTATATTATTTTCGATGTTAACAACAGTAACAACAAGATGAATATGGATCAGTCAGGTGAGTGACAGACTACGGACTACGACGGTTTAAAAGATGCAGGAGTATTTTGTGTCGTACCTATGTGGCAGGTATCATGGCGATCTTTGAGAGATGCCTACTGTATTCAGTAGTAGAGGTCTTTTTACAAAACAAATATATAATTTAAAAATCTATAATTTTTCCATTCGTTCTTTTTTTTATTATATGCTTATTGTCGAGCACAAACGAGTCTGATTACACAATTATAACGTCTTCAAAGAAATATGAAATCATTTCTGTCAAATTCTAGGATCATATACTTAATGCAAGAATGCAAAGTGATGTATTAAGTATGTATGAGGGTTGTATGTAACATCACCAGAGGCAGAATTAATTTAGCCCCAAGTTGTATAATATACTGCTTTTTATTCCATCCGACGAGAAAATTCACATATTAAGACGCTATATGAGTTTTGAAAGTGTTTTAAATTAAGTTATTCTCTTAATCAATAGGTAAAGATCTGAAATTTTAATATAGCCGTAAGGACTAAAAGCGTTTAAAGTTCAAGTTTTAAGCGTCTAAAATACTCTTTAGCCCTCATGCAAATTTATATGCATTTGATAAACGCATTAAAGTCCACAAAAGTGTATTTTATGTTATTACTAGTGTACGCCCCGCGGCTTCGCTAGCGCCTTTTTGACCGACGAAAAAAAAAAGGAGGAGGTACTCAACTCGACACGTATGTATATATTTTTTTTTAATGTATGATCACGCATAACTTTTTATAGAGTAGTCCGATTTTGATAATTTATTTTTTTAATTGACAGGGCATACCTTGAAGTGGGTCCCATAAAAATTTGTAATATTTTTTTTTCTAGAGTGACGCCACTGTTCACGTAAAAGGACTTAATTTAAGTCTTGATCGAAGGCTTAGTAGGTAGGCTACCTAAATAAGTAACAAACTAATTAAATATTTACCTTATTTTTTATGATTAATAGAACTTACCTGTACGTGAAGTTCTATCATAATTATACGAAGCGCTTCATCCGAAGAGATTAGTACATACATAAATATAATACGTAGGTTACAACATGTAGATTTAGTACTAATCTCTTCGGACGAAGCGCTTCTTATAAATATGATTAAACGAACTTACCTGTACGTGAAGTTCTATCATAATTATACGAAGCGCTTCGTCCGAAGAGATTAGTACTAAATCTACATGTTGTAACCTACGTATTATATTTATGTATGTACTAATCTCGAAGACGAAGCGCAAAGTATAATTTAATAATAGTGGGTAAAACTGAAATATTAAATTAAAAGGTAAAAGCGAAGGGTCCTTTTGGTAGTTGATAATTTCTAAAGTAATAGACGTAGATAAATAAATCTAATACCATTTTGGAGAACAACTCAAAAGCTAACAATAAAAAAAATAAAAAAGTATCTGCATTTTTTAGTGGTAACTTCATACTGGGACGGGGGGTGAGCCTGCGACCTATCGTGAATGGACTTTTAGCCAACTTTGCCCATGCAGATTTAAGACGCAAATATAGCCTTTAAAATTATGAAAAAATACCAGTACAAGGCCTTGAGTTTTTACAAGCGAAAATTTCTGAAATCTTATGAATATCATTCTAAAGTTCATTATAAAATGAGTGGGCAAAGTTACCCTGGTAAAATTTTACTTTTTCATACAAGCAGCATTGACCGATTCCAAAGTTCTTAGGGTTGTCAAATTTCAAAAAAATAACTCGGTCTTTACTTTTTTATTATTTATTTCTTGAATAATAAATAAATTTGTATTATAAGTCCTAGTTTTTATTATTAAATTATTATTTATAAAAAACAGTATTTTAAGGTATATTACAAACAAAAAAATCTTTTTCACTTTAAATAGGCTATTTTTAAAGAAATATTAAATTTTACTAAATATAATTAAAAAATAAACTTTTACACTTAAATTATTGTATGCCAAAATGGAATTTAAAAAAAAATTATTTTATAAAATACTTATCCAAATGTGACAACCCTAAGTCTTTTTTGAAGGCGGGCAATGTTGACAATCACCAATCTGAACTTTACAGGGTATCTTTGCCCATTACGATATGCTTTGTTATATATATATGCTTCAGCACTGAAACTTTATTAAAATACTCTACACATTATAATTCACAACGTACAGTACTGGTTAAGTATTATATACTCTGTGGTACAGTTACAAAAACTTCTCTAAGTCCTCGTCATGAAGCACAATTCACTTGTCAAATTCATTAAAATTTACTAAGTAAAGCCAGCAGCAAACGGAATACATAGAGTTATGTCAATATATAACGTATTTTTTACGATAAAATCAAATTTTCTATAATACCGGAATATTTTTTTATATTAATTATGTTCTTTGTAAATTGCGATCTGGCAAAGATACCCTGGGCCCTCAGTCTCATCGCGCAAAACGTAACTATCGAATAAAAGTAGAGTAGGAACAGTACGTTAATCGCAAGAAAATACACATTTGGTAGTCTCGTAATGAATTTTGCTATAACTATAGCAGTAGTATCGCAATAGATTGGAATTGACCAAAAAGAGTAGTCTGCTCCATAATAAGATAATGTTATGATTACGTTCGACTGACATTATAAATGTCAATACTGATTGATAATAAGTGACAGTTGCACTACGCCCGGTCCAATTTCGTCTAATAAAACAGGATTAACTATTTAGGTAAAAAAACCCAGATTATTCTATAGCTTGCTATTCATATTCTATTGCTATACTATAATGATCGATCAAAGTTACCAGACTCGCAATTTTTTACCCCATCGTAGTAGAGTAATAGTAGAATAATAATAGAATAGAAGTTTAATCGTAAGTTTAAGAGACTAGAGTCCCTGGTTGGCAAGGTTGGCGTATTTGACGGTATATATAGTTTGGTAGTATATGGATGTTTTGTAATTAGTGTACCTAGGTACTTAAGAACTGATGTATATAAATATGTCGTGGCCATATTGTAAAATTGGCCATTTCATGATATGCCAGGCCATTTCATGAAATGTGAATTTTTCATGAAATGACCAATATTCGTTGGCCAGATCGTTAAAATCTCAACGTTCAACGATTTGGCCAAGTGATCGTTTGACTATTTCATGAAATGGCCAAACGTTAGCGATCAATTCGTTGAATAGTTAAAAAATTCTCCGATAGTGGCGCTGTTGTTGCGTGTGTTGTGTGATGTGATGTGACGCGCTATTACGTCATCATCATTATCATGAAATGTGCACTTTTCATGAAATGGCCGGCCAGATCATGAAATGTCCAATTTTACGATTTGGCCACGACAAATATATGATCAATCTGATGTATAAATAAATGACTTGACAAGAACTTACAAACAGTAACTTCTGAATTGAATAGGAATAATATAACATGGAATGTAGCTCCCACGCCCACTGCCCCGGTCTGATAACTACAAATCTTCCTGTTTCCCACCGCAACTGAACTACAGTGAACTCTTGCCCATTTGTTTTGTGTTATCTTATCATCATAATTAACTTAGCATTTAGGTAGTTACTAGCGACAGCGACTTCGTCTGTCCGCGTCTATATTTTCACACCGTTTAACCTTTCCATCCCACTTCACAGGAATATGACCTACATGACAAACATTTTAAGAATCAGCTAAATCGGACCAACCAAAATGTTATATGGGAAAATTAAATTATGTATTTTACTATCTTCGAGATGATTCTCATTAGAGCGAGCCGTGCTCGAGGTAGGCCGTGGACGGAGGACGGATTAAACATTTTGTTCGAAGCGTGCAACAAATGTGGTGTAGACGAGCATCGAGTGGGCCCGGATGGGACACATGCACGGTCTAATACATACAAATTGTATGTTCTAACGTTGTAAGGTTTGATTCTCATTAGTTAGTACCTACTCGAGTAAAAAAAAGTTGAAGATTTTTTAGGCGCTTTATGTTTTTGGGAATGTTCCGTTACCGTGTGAATTTTGATTAATCTCCCACTGAAGAACCCGTTTTCCTATTTTTACGTCGAAATATAGATACATTGTTTAAATACTAACTAAAGAGTCCCGTTTTACGTTCCCGTGGGAATTTAGTATTTTTCTTTCTTCCAAGACCCCTTAATCCACAGAGACACTATTGTAGACCAAATTTCACGTTGACATACTCAAGGAAATCGATTTTCATACTAAATAATTAGTCCGGTAATCCCCGTTCCCATGGGAATTTAGTTAATTCCTTTCTTCAAAACCCTTTCATGCACTGAGGATCCTGTACACAAATTTAACGTCGATACACTCAAGGAAGTCGATTTTTCATTCTCACTTAAAAAGTCCCGTAATTCCCGTTCCCGTGGGAATTTTGTAAATTACTTTCTTTCAACATTCCTAAATTTACTGAGGAACCTGTACACCAATTTTTACGTCGATACACTCAAGGATGTCCATTTTTCATTCTCACTCAAAAAGTCCAGTAATTCCCGTTCCCGTGGGAATTTAGTAAATTCCTTTCTTTCAACATTCTTTCATTCACTGAGGAACCTGTAAACCAAATTTCAAGTCGATACAATCAATAATGTCGATTTTTCATACTAACTAAAAAGTCCCGTAATTCCCGTTCCTGAGGGAATTTCGGGAAATCCTTTCTTAGCGGATTCCTACGAACAGCATTTTTTTTTAGTATATTAGTAAAGTATATAGGTATAGGTAAAAGATAGATAGATGATATGAAACAGACAGACAATTACAAAAGCTAACAGCAATTCACACCTCAAGCAACGAAATAACTATAATAACGTGATCTATAAATCAACAATTGTTATTTCCTGGCTCATTTCCATATTTACTTAGGGACAATGACCGTAGAGACATTTTATTAATTGATTAATAAACCTTGTCACAATGCTCGCCTAAAAAGTCCGCATTGACCCCCGGAGTGAAACAATAAAATGTAGAGCACAAAGAAAGGGTTACAACGTGTCCTGTTGCTGTTACACGTTTTTTTATACTCATTACTATTTTACGCAGCCGATTTATATAAATTTATTATGCTTTCTAACAGACCATGAAGGTAGTTCATATTTTATAAGCTCTCATTCCTGAATTATTTTAAAATTTAAAGAATAAGTATTTTCGAATGCATGACATCATAACACCAGCCAAAGGCAAGATGTTGACTCTAAACACCCAAACCGTTGAAGCTGATCGTAAAGCAGCAAATAAAGATGCCGCTAGCCGTTGTTTATGCGAGCAATTCCGCTGGCTCGGTCCGCGGGCTTTGTTCCACGCCGCGCCGCACCGCGCAGCCTTTAAGAAGACACCCTCATAAAAGGCGTGGCAAAAAATGTGCCTAATAGCTCCTGATCCTATTTCAAAGCAGTAAAATGCAACAAAATTAGGCAGGCCTCGGCCGGACACTCAACTGTCCCAGGCATCGTTGCCCGAGCACCGAGCAGCTCGGCGCGGCGGGCCGACCTGCCTCTAGACGCTTTGTTTGATATTCTGCTGTATTGTTTCAGGGGCGTGTTGAATATTTGAATCTCTTTTGTTTGTAATGAGGGTGCAAATAGCGGTAACATTTGAAAAATTGTTCATGTCCATTGTACCTTCACAATGGCGTGCCATTAACTTTTGTTTATTATGACGAGTTAACAATATTGTCTTTGTTGAACTTGCATTTTACTCAAGCAATGCAAAAAAAACAAAGTGAAATTATCAAGTTTAAGACGGTGTTCAAAATGTGTCAAGCAAGAGTCTTCCTTTTGCTTCCTTTCACTTCGAAAGGAATATTTTAATTTTCTGCCTATAAAATAGACAAGATAAGTATAACGGCATTTTTTTATTTAATGTGGCCATTGCTTCAATAACATATTTGTGATTGGCAAGTATGTCGTGAACGTGAAACGGAAGCATTTTTATTTTGAGTTGGAAATCCTAAAAAAGGAACTTTTTGTAACATGAATTTGTTGATTTTAGATTTTTACTAATTTCGGACTAAACTGGTGTTTTATTTAAAAGGCAAAGCACAGCACAGATAATATAATTCCACAGCTAAAGCTACAAACGTTGCTAAAAACGGCCACTTTTGGCAACAATTACTAGCTTTCGTTGGTCTTTAACCTAAAAGCTATACAAAAGTGCCTAAAAATACTAGGTACATTTATCTAGTGGACTACTGTTTCACATTTTTGATATTTGCCTTAGTTTAGAAGATATTAATTTTTTTCGCGGGTGGCGCTATGGCTCTTAAGACGCTATACGCGCTGGGAAGGCGTTTCTAAATCAAGTAAATCTCATAAACTACAGACGGTAGAGATCTTAAACTTTAGTATAACCTTCTTGAGGATATAACAAAGTTTTTTATAATTTAGAAACAACGAGGATACAAAAACCTCGATACATTATTTCGTCAAAGATAACCATTCCAAAAAACGGGAATAGCTAGTTCTTCGAAATTACTAATTAGTTTTTGCTGAACCTACATAGGAATAATGATAATAAAGTAAATTAAATTCTGGTAATTTGAATTTGATTTAAAAGTTATAATTAAAAAGATATTAAATATTAATTGCTTTTCACTAAAAACCAGGTGGTGGCGCAGAACCAAGAATCCGATTTGCACGACCGACAGATGACTGTCTCTGTCTCTTCGTATGCAATCATTGAACTTCTGTCACTGTTATACAATACTTCAGATGCTGCGTGCAGCTCGTAGAGGGAGGACGTGTACGCCGGTTCTCCTACAGATCACGTGGTCTTTGATAAATATTTGACCTAGGGTAAACTGCCCCATGATTGTCACTTTTACAAATTTCTCTTGGCTAAATTTATAACTGCAAAATAAAAATGCTAAATCGTCAAAATATGGTATTGTTGTTTTGTGCGTATAACCATTTAATATTGATGTTTTAATAGAAACTTTCAAACCATAAACCAAATATTGGCACCCTCCGCTTTAATCAGTCATTAGTTTAAAATTGCGTTAATCAATACATAGTATAAAACAAAGTCGCTTCCCGCGTCTGTCCCTATGTATGCTTATATCTTTAAAACTATGAAATGTATTTTGATGCGTTTTTTTTTAATAGATAGAGTGATTCAAGAGGAAGGTTTATAAGTATAATACATGAGCAAAATAGTAGTAGGTTAGGCGGTACGAAGTTCGCCGGGTTGACTAGTAGTTTAATAAAATAATGTATTATAATGACATGATTTTTGTAGTTAATGCTGTAAAATGACAAAAATCATTATTTTCAGCATCTATATAAAACCATGACAATCTTGAAGGTTGACAATGATTGTGTAGTTTAGCCTATATAAAATATAAACAAAACAGCAGCGAAACGGAATCTGTGGAGTCGCCTTTGCCTCAACTTACATATGTCATTATGTCAAAAATTCTTATTTAGTGAAATAAAAATTTAATTAAGCGCTTTCGAAAATACTTAATTACAACATGTTCAGAAACGACAAGTTAGTGGCCTATATAAAGAAACCTGTATCATTGTGTGCATCTTAATTTGTACTTGACTTTGTCGATAACTAAACTTTAATTACGTTCAAATTTAGAACTCAAATTATACATGTTAAACAATGAACTTTTAAAATGAAATATAATAAAAAGAGTCGCCTTCGCAGAAAATTGCGTTCGTTCGATTTTAGTTCAGACGAGATAACGTCACACCCATCCGACTAAAAATTGCAACTTTTAGCGGTGTGCACTAACTAACTTAAATTCTTATAATCATCGTATGTAATTACAATATTATTAGCATTAATCATACATGTGCTAAAAAATAAAATATTCTGATTCAGTAATAAATAGTCTGATTTTAATAATTAAAAAAGATAATTAATAATAAAAAAAAGTATTGTCATGAATAATAATTATAATTATTGTGGTTTATAATTATTTTGAATTTTCCATAACTATCTACATATTTATATTGATCCTCATTCGTCGACTCCACTTGCTTTTCTGTTTGAGCTGTGTCTGCGACTCGGCGCGAGCGAAACGAAAAATGAGTCAGTTGCGGAGAGCTTTTGGTCTCAGATCCGTACAATAATTTGTTTTTTAATTTTGCTAAACTCCTCTTAAGGCGAAGTGAATAAAAATTAATTAATTGGTGGATTTTTTTATAACTTTCTTGCCAAGCTTTACATTTTGAACAAAAAATATTAGCCGAGTGCGCCAGAAAGCGCTTATTTTTTTTTTAAGTGTATGTTTATAATATAATAAAAAAAAAAACATATCATATTATAATATCAATCAATCAATCAATACATAGTATAAAACAAAGTAGTTTCCCGCGTCTGTCCCTATGTAGGTATGCTTATATCTTTAAAACTATGCAACGGATTTGGATGGGGTGTTTTTTAAAGGATAGAGTGATTCAAGAGGAAAGTTTATAAGTATAATAAATGCACAATATAGTAATAGGTAAGGCGGTACGAAGTTCGCCGGGTCGACTAGTTTATAATAAAAAAAAGACTTAGTAGTAGCCTGGAGCCTGAACGAAATGACTGATTTTGAAAAATATGGTGTCGTGTAATAGAATTCGTGAGACCGTAAAAGAGACTTATTATATGTCTACATTACGTCTACATGATAATAATACCGAAGAGTATGAGAAACATAATAATAATACATTTATTGGAAAATTCATAAATTTATATTATGTCTTACTAGAGGCTGCCCCGCGGTTTTTCCCGCGCAGATTTCTCATAAACACAAAACTCCCGTTTTTTCCCATTCCCATGGGAATTTCGGGAAATCCTTTCTTAGTGCTCACCTACACTTCCTAAGGAACCTACATGCAAAATTTCAGCCCACTACGCCCAGTTGTTTCGGCTCTGCGTTGTCTGTCAGTCAGTCAGTCAGTAACGGAAGAGTTTTATATATATTGACTAGAGACTGCCTCGCGGTTTTTCCCGCGCAGATTTCTCATAAACACAAAATTCCCGTTTTTTCCCGTTCCCGTGGGAATTTCGGGAAATCTCTTCTTAGTGCTCACCTACACTCCCCAAGGAACCCACGTGCCAATTTTCAGTTTTCTACGCCCAGTAGTTTAGGCTCTGCGTTGTCTGTCAGTCAGTCAGTAACGGAAGAGTTTTATATATGATATGACTAGAGGCTGCCCCGCGGTTTTTCCCGCGCAGATTTCTCATAAACACAAAAATCCCGTTTTTTCCTGATCCCGTGGGAATTTCGAGAAATCCCTTCTTAGTGCTCACCTACACTCCCCAAGGAACCCACGTGCCAATTTTCAGCTTTCTACGCCCAGTAGTTTCGGCTCTGCGTTGTCTGTCAGTCAGTCAGTCAGTCAGTCAGTCAGTCAGTAACGGAAGAGTTTTATATATATTGACTAGAGGCTGCCTCGCGGTTTTTCCCGCGCAGATTTCTCATAAACACAAAATTCCCGTTTTTTCCCGTTCCCGTGGGAATTTCGGGAAATCTCTTCTTAGTGCTCACCTACACTCCCCAAGGAACCCACGTGCCAATTTTCAGTTTTCTACGCCCAGTAGTTTAGGCTCTGCGTTGTCTGTCAGTCAGTCAGTAACGGAAGAGTTTTATATATGACTAGAGGCTGCCCCGCGGTTTTTCCCGCGCAGATTTCTCATAAACACAAAAATCCCGTTTTTTCCTGATCCCGTGGGAATTTCGGGAAATCCCTTCTTAGTGCTCACCTACACTCCCCAAGGAACCCACGTGCCAATTTTCAGCTTTCTACGCCCAGTAGTTTCGGCTCTGCGTTGTCTGTCAGTCAGTCAGTCAGTCAGTCAGTCAGTAACGGAAGAGTTTTATATATATTGACTAGAGGCTGCCCCGCGGTATTTCCCGCGCAGATTTCTCATAAACACAAAAATCCCGTTTTTTCCCGTTCCAATGGGAATTTCGGGAAATCCTTTCTTAATGCTCACCTACACTCCCTAAGAAACTAACATGAAAAATTTCAGCCCTCTACGCCCAGAAGTTTCGGCTCTGCATTGTCTGTCAGTCAGTCAGTCAGTCAGTCAGTCAGTCAGTCAGTCAGTCAGTCAGTCAGTCAGTCAGTCAGTAACGGAAGAGTTTTATATATATTGATGATGATTTCTTCCTATAGCCCCTCATCAGGGGCAAAGGGCTCGAAGTAATTTTCTCCATTTTATACGGTCCTGGGCTGCCTCCTCCAGGTCCCGCCATTTGAGACCAGTTGTTGCGATCTCCTTCACCACCGATTTCCTCCAGGTGATGCGAGGGCGACCTGGCCTTCTGCTACCGGATGCGTGCCATGTCAGAGCCTGTTACTGATTACTAAACTTTAGTAAGAAATATTTTAGATGTTAAAATTTAGGTGCAAATATTTTAGATGTTAAAATTTAGGTGCATCGGGCGCGGGCAGCACTAAATGAGTGTCTTCGCATCGGGCGCGGGGCAGCACTAAATGAGTGTCTTCGCATCGGGCGCGGGGCAGCACTAAATGAGTGTCTTCGCATCGGGCGCGGGGCAGCACTAAATGAGTGTCTTCGCATCGGGCGCGGGGCAGCACTAAATGGACTTGTAACTGAAATATGCTGCATGGGGATGACTGTCCCGTTGTGCGCCACTGGCACTCCGTACACACGAACTAGACGTCTGATTTTCAGGGGGTAACTCACGGTATGGCGCGAAATTCAATTTTTTTTTAGGTTTTTTAATTATTTTGGCGAAAGTATTCATTTTAGTCTCCCAACAGGTGGGCCTTAAAATGAACATGGACAAGACGAAGGTCATGTCTAATGTCCATGTTCTGCCTACCCCAGTTATGGTTGGGAACTCGGTTCTCGAAGTTGTCGACGAGTACGTATACCTAGGACAAACCATCCAGTTAGGTAGGTCCAACTTCGAGAAGGAGGTCAATCGCCGAATCCAGCTCGGATGGGCGGCGTTCGGGAAACTACGCAAATTCTTCTCGTCCAATATGCCTCAGTGCCTTAAGACGAAGGTATTTAACCAATGTGTGCTGCCAGTGATGACATACGGTTCTGAAACGTGGTGCTTCACTATGGGGCTTATGAACAGGCTCCGAGTAGCTCAACGAGCCATGGAGCGGGCTATGCTCGGGATTTCTCTGCGGGATCGAATCAGAAATGAGGACATACGCAGAGAAACCAGGGTCACCGACATAGCCAAGCGGATAAGCTCGTTGAAGTGGCAATGGGCAGGTCATATAGCCCGCAGAACAGATGGCCGCTGGGGCCGAAAAGTTCTCGAGTGGAGACCACGGATCGGCAAGCGCAGCGTAGGACGTCCACCGACCAGATGGACGGATGATCTGCGCAAGGCTGCGGGTCCACGCTGGATGCAGGCCACCTGCGATCGGTACAGATGGAGAGCCTTGAGGGAGGCCTATGTCCAGCAGTGGACGTCTTACGGCTGAAATGATGATGATTCATTTTAAATAAAGTTTAAATGAATTCGCGTACGTAAAAACCTATTTCCCACAGTGTGATATATCGTTTTTGCAAGACAGAGTTACCGATTTTGTGTATATTCAAGGAACTTGTTTTTTGGCCTTTTACCCCTTAGACACAAAATCTGTAGGTCTGTCTTCCAAAAACGTTGTATTGCAATGTGGAAGATGGTTTTTTACATACGCGAATTCATTTAAACTTTATTAAAAATGCATACTTTCGCCAGAATAAATAAAAAACACGAAAAAATTTGAATTTCGCGCCATAGCGAGAGTTACCACCTTAAATAAACAAGTTAGTAAAAATAATTATAGCTATAGGCTATTCATATTTTTAGTCATTCAACAATCTTAGAAATAAGTAAAGTGGATTTAATTTAACAAGGATTTATTATGTTTTAAAAACGTGTGTAAGTAGTGCAGTCAATTAATGTACTTATTTTACCTTTATCACTTAAACTAAGTAAAACAGGTTTAAAGCGAACGTTCGGATTAGAGAATATTGTCGTCGCAAGAGGAAACTATGGCGCTGTCGGTCGCTGAAGGTCCTAGCTGCCTGTCCGCTAGCGTACGTTGGAAATTCCGTCGCGGTGACGGTGACGCTCGCCGCGCTCTGTGGAGTGGACTCATCGACTCATCGCCTACGTGCTGCGATTATGACCTAAATTTATAAATGTTCAATCTATTGACTAAGAATTAAGTAATATTTTGTGGGTACCAGGGGTTTTCGTTACAAAATCCTTACGATTTTATCCCAAAAAACACAGCTTTTCTGTCCGGTAAACCCAAAATACCCGTGCATTGTTAATCGTTAGTACGTCTGTCTGTCGCTAAATATGTCACAGGCATTTTTTTCTGGAACCTACAGAAAAAGAAACATAAGAAAATAAAATATAAGGATAAGTAGTTCCAGGATTATTAAAATGGAGAGTGAACCCTAAAAACTAGATTTCTAATCGATCCGATCACTACCTAAATCATTTTTCATGATTTCATTCTCTAGTTTTGTCGGAATAATTTATCATCATCTCAGCCGAGCGACTACCACTGCTGGACCTAAACCTCCCCACAGATCGCCCCAAGGACAAACATTTGGGAGGGGTGGTTGCCATAATCGCCACGTTTGGCATGCGGGTTGGCGATACGTCCTGCAGGCCGAATAATAGGACTGCGGTATCCCCTGCCTGTCGCAAGAGGTGACTAAGAGGGGACCCCGGGGTCGTTGGATGCACGAGGCGGGAGCCTTGTGCGTCCATCTAACGGCCCCGAGAAGAACGACGGAACTCGGGTGTCCTGTTTCCGTCGTTATAGCGTTGGAAGAGTAAACCACGAGGGGTTTACCACCATGTCCCCGAAAAAAGGCTAAACAGCCAGTGCTGGAGGGGGTCGCGGTGATGCCGTTCGCAAGCCTTCCCGTGGCCCCCTTGCTATCAGCCGACAAGGACACCGGGGCCGCAGGGTACTCGTGGGGAGTTTCACCGCCTTAAAAAAATTCGGGTTAGCTGTTCTTAAAAATTATAAGCTCTTATAGTTTTTCTACGAAGGATGTTCCTTTCCCTTGGTCGATTTTTACGACACCATTACATGTGGCGGTCTAAGACGGTGTAACAGATTTGTCTATGGTCTCGTGCGCCCTAGACTGTATTACCAAAGGAAACCGGAAGGGTTATGCCGTCCTAGACCGCGCCACTCTACATATATGCAAAATATTAAATTAATTAGTAATGCAACATTTCAGTTTCCGAAAACCACAGATTAAGGCCAGACTATCTATGAATGACATGAATGGGTACCTATTCATTTATAACATCAAAACTATAAGAAAAGGTAGGGATTCATTAAAACGTAGTGAATAGTTTTTATTTTAAGCAAAGTATTAACTTACTAATAAACCTAGCAAGTTTTATTTTGTTCTGTATTGTTATCAACCGTTTAACTGCAACATGCATTAATCATCATGTGTAGCGAGCTAGCGAGTAGCAGACAGCCGCTCTCGAGGCGCGGCGGCGGCGGCGGCGGCGGCGGCGGCGGGACGCTTACACGTCATTACAGGAAGCTTATATTTTGCTAGAAGCGGACGGCACCGTTTATAAAGCGTTATCTTCGAATGTGCACAATACTGAATTTAATAATGGAGGTGATTAATGTGCGCGCAGGATGACGCGCACTTTGCGCGGCCGAGGGAGGCGCGACAGGGCAGGAGCGGAGTCCCCAAATGACCAGACATTATTTAATTGAAATAGAAATGAAAGGGTGACGATTGTTATAGAAAACATTAAAAAGGGTTCAGTTTTTGTGCGAACATTCTCACTATAAAATATTGCGCCAGCCGTTACAGGCGACACTGCGACATTTGTCATTTAATATGCGAGATATTAGTAAGTGATGCGATTATTAGTACTTAACTACTATTACTAATAAGTAAGTTATTACTAATAAGTAAGTTAATGTAATGACACTCGATGCTTAAATAAACAGTAAGTAACTGAGTTCCTACCTAATCATATTGCATGCAAGGGAGTCTTTGATGTTTTTGACCGACGAAAAAAAAGGAGGAGGTACTCAATTCGCCACGTATATATAAGTCGTAGTAAGATTTGATAATTAGGTTTTTTGCAAAAAAAACAAGGGATTTTGCGAAAACCCGGATAATTTGATATAAACATGACTTTTATTCAAATCATCCTGACATAAAGCAGTTTTTTTTTGCAAAAAACCTAGTATAATTGAAAAATCTGAAACCTGCCTTAACTCTGATTGGCTAAATTATTGCTTGCTGGTAAACACTTATTCTGACTGGTTCGTTAAAATATCCTTTGTCGCTACAAAGAACCATAATATAATATGTCGTAGTAAGATTTGATAACTGCTTTATGACAGGATGATTGAAAAAAAAGTAATGATTATATCAAATTATTCGTGTTTTCGCAAAATCTCTAGTTTTTTTTTGCAAAAAACCTAATTATCAAAATCTTACTACGACATATATAATATATTTTTTTAATGTATGATCACGCATAACTTTTTACAGAGTAGTCTAATTTTCATAATTCTTTTTTTAAACGACAGGGCATACCTTGAAGTTGGTCCCATAAAAATTTGGAAATAAAATTCCAAAAAATAGGGGTGACTTTTGGGTCGGCGGGTCGATTTATACACTCACAGGTTGCATTTCCGTGTTACATTATAACTTTTGATACCTACTTAGTACAATATCTTTAGAAATGAAATAAAATAAGCCGAAAGACGTCCACTGCTGGACACAGGCCTCCCCCACAAATTGCCATACCGACCGATCTGTCGTCCCTGTCGACCGTGGCGTCTGATCACCTTATCAGCGGTGTGAAAAAATAACTGAAAAGCTAAAAATATAACTTTTTTTATCAAAAAATTAAACCGCCGAAAAAAAACCGAAAAGCATAAAATAATAATCTAATTACTAAGTTCTTAAAGTAATGTAGGGTATACCAAGTAATTTTGAGTCGGGGCCACAGATTCCTCGTACAAAGATCACAAAATTTAGGTATCTTAAATTCAAAGAAATGACCATATTCATGCATCAATAATTTGCATGTGTGGCGCGTAGACTTAAAATTACTTGGTATAGTATACCCTACATTACTTTAAGAACTTAGTAATTAGATTATTATTTTATGCTTTTCGTTTTTTTTTCGGCGGTTTAATTTTTTGATAAAAAGTTTTATTGGAAACGTTATTTTGTTTATATTAGGTTAACACATGTCGATATTGCTTTTACTTAGAAGTTAAAGGCATTGTTCTCTAATATGTGGCATTAGCGTTATGTAGTATAAAGATTAATCACGTCTAAAGAAGATGTTACGTGTTTGCCTTCTTGTAATTCGTATTCGTAGCGAAACTATAAAAAGAAATAGAAACTAGCGAGTGACTAATAACTCCAAGTCCACAATGCATCCCCGCGGCCGTCACTGCGAGCACTGCTGCACCCCGCACCCCGCACCCCGCACCCCGCACCCCGCACCCCGCACCCCGCTCCGTACGAGCGCCTGTCAACTTTACGATTACGTACGACAGAAGAATAAATTCTAACTTTTGTCGATTGAAATTTTTAACACTTCAATGTCTGATTTGTGCGAATCTGAAAAAAAACTCGATTGATATGACATCTATTCTAAATGTTTGTAAGTATTGCTACCTGGGTTCTTTTATATTAAAAAAAATAAGGGCGCTCGGATTGCGTGCCTCGATTACAGAAGCTCTCCTTTCTGACGACTTGCGAAGATTTATGACGTTTTCATAGTAGAGAAGAGTCGTTGACTTTATTGTATTTGAAAACATATCACGCGCGAAGGGCGGATAATTGATGCTCTTTCGTGGAAAATAATTGTATTAAACTTCATTCACAAATTTATAACTTCAACTGCGAGTAAGCTATTAATTTGTTTGCATTTATTTATAAACTAGATGCGCCCGTAGCTTCGACTGCTACAACGATAGGATTTAGAAAAACCTTTAAAAGTTTAAGTTACTATATATCCTAAGTTAGTGTTTGTGTCTGTGTCTGTGTTACTATATCTTATGGGTGTCATATAGTCAGAAATGACGGATCAAGATATACTTAAGACGATAATAAGTATGAGTTTTGAAGGTGTTTTAAATCAAGTATAAATCTCTTAATCTATAGGAGCACTACGCATAATTTTTTAATACAATTTATTATTACGGAGGGTGCGAGTCGTGAAATCAAATTGTCAACGCGGACTCGGAAAACATATTGATATTTTAATTAGATCGAAAGAGCCGAGATGTCGGCTTCGCGCGCCCAACTCTTACAGCCGCGAGCCGGGCTAATGGCACCCCGCGGACGCGCTGCAAGGGTTGTCGGGCCGGCATTGTGTGCGCACAATATTTACTCTCAAATGCATTAAGTAACAAAACTTACTTAGTTTTTTAAAGGTTTGCAGCAGCTTCCGCGTTATCGTCGTAAATGCGCGCGCGCTCTGTAATTACGCCGCGGAGCGCTGCAGGTGGCGCGGCCCGGCTCTGGGCAACAAAGTCATAATTTGCTTTTTAGTCCCTAAGTGATTGTAAGCTATAAAAAGTTTATTGTGTTCAATAAAATTTTGTCACAAAATAAAAACAAACGTATAATAAGAAATTGTACAACATCTAGATTTAATTGGACATAAAAAAAAATTGTGCACCCTAATTTAGTATTACGTGATACTCTTTTACAATACATAACATCTGTAAACACCTACCCATGATAACAAATGAATATGCTGATTCTAGGTCTTGAGTGTTGTAAAAAAAAAGTATTAATTTTACATAATACTTAAAGAGTGAACCGGGTGTCCTCGTGTTCTCGGATTGTGTCCCCGGATTCTCGACGACGGTATGAAAATAATCTTAATTTTTGCAGCCATAATATACCCGATGTGTTGTCTTGTTCTGTTCTGCCGCGCTTTGCAGCGCCTTTGATTGGCGATGCGGCTGTAAAATCTTAAAGTTGGTATAAAAACAAATACCTCTAATGTTATATTTGTTTTAAAAAATTTTTCGTGAGATTGTATAGGTACATTTTCTGAAAGCATTAATCAACATCTGCTCAGTTTTTGCGTCAAAATCACGGCAGTTAATTTGTCAATATGCAGGCGGGAGGGGTCGCGCCCCGCCGCGGCGCCCCGCCGCCGCCCGCTGCGCCGTCACTACACATAACTCCACTCTAATTGATACACTAAGCCCAGCATTGCATACACGATCACCGATTTCGTTTTTCTAAAAATTGATTAACAAAATATAAAAGAAAAACCTGACAATCTAAAAACTCAATAAACCTACATACACCAACCAACTATTGCAAAAATATTCATATTAAGTTCCTGGAAGATAAATGTAAGTTTTTTTAAAAGTGAGAAAAATGATATAGTAAGTCCCACAAAGAGACACGCCTGAGGCTCAGGGCCTGGTCGGAATTTGCAGAATGCGTGTAATTATTTATTTACCCTCCGACCCTCGCATCGCCTTCTCCGGCCCTTTTCATTGCCCCAAACAAATAAATTCAATGAGAATAAAATGTTCGAAGAATGCGAAAAATCTCTTTGTTGGTTCCAAATAAAGAGTAGACAAATGCATTAAAAGTATTGAGAATAAAACCAATGTGTTACTGAGGATAAGAAAACGACTTTAGTCTGAGTCAGCCAAATAATTACTACTTAGTTGTAATTAAATCAAATGTCTACATTATCCTTCGGTCCATATTTAGCTATTGGTACTGAGTTAAAAAAGGTCTTTAAAACTAGTCAGAGACCTTTTGTTTTCTATAGCTTGGAATCGGAACGGTAGTACTAGAATACTACTAAGACATGGACAGAAATTCATTACTTTTTATTCCGTAAATAATTATAATCCATAACGACACAGATGTGTTGTGATAACTAGGATTATTTATAGGAACTATAAGGAGGTTATCAAGATAACGTAATTATTCTTCGCAGCTCGGTATATTTTTCTTTGTGTGTGTAGCATAATGTTATCAAACTACTGCAACTCTGGTAAAACGAAGAACATGCGCCTAAACTCTTGTCGGTGGAGCCTCCTCCATTCATCCCTGTTCCTTGCCAGCTGCTTGACCACTGATACGACTCTGCACTGACTCGCTTCCTTATTTGGTCAAAATAGCTAAACACACATAACACCCAAAAACGAATAAAGTAGCACAACAACCTTAGTATATTTTACTTGATAAACATCGGAAAAATCCCAGCTACGTTCTAAGTTTTTTCTCAGAACGTAGGCACAGACATCATATAATGGTTTCTACTCGTTATAAGATTTCTTTAGCGATACGTTTGCGATTTGTTTTATTCAACCAAAATTTTTAAATTGTGATTTTTTACTACACTATATATGCCACTAGCTTATTCCTGAAGAAAAAACATTTTGGTGTGTAGTGTATCTTTATTGTAGTGGATCTTTAACTTTTTCTCACTATAAAACTCACGTTTTTCGGTAAAAGGCCAGCTTCTTAATAGTAAATGGCCAGGGAGTAAAGCAGGTTGTGAAATTTGGATAAGTTTCTTGGAAGCGTACGCGAAGAGGAGGACATGGATCAGACGCGGATGTTGAATTTCGCATAAACATTAAAAAATGACATCGCAGCGTATGCTTCATTATATGCTTAAAAAACACAAAGAAGAAGAAAATAAATGTTGCAAATACAGGGGCAGTTTTTAGTTGTTAGTTATCAAATACTTGCGTCACATCTTAAAAATACACACGCCGAAGACTATATCCAACAGACGTCTCTGGGAAGTGGAAATGGGCTAGCCAGAAACCTACACAATAGAAGAAAATGGCACTGGATCGGCCAAGTGATGCGGAGACCCGAGGACCATATATCTCTAAGGCGGGCGGGCCGCCACGGTTCGAGTCTTGGAGGCACCAGAGATGTAGTACTTACCAGTAGAAGATACCTTAAATAAAGTATCTGAATTCAAGATACAAATACCTTTTTAAATAAGTATTTCAGATACCAGATGAAAATACCTTTCTAAAATAGTATCTGAAATACAATATACAAAATACATATCTTTAAGATACTTTTTTATAGATAAAATACTTTTTACATAACTTTTTTTTATGAGTTTTATTAAAGAGTATAAATTGCGCTCGTTTCCTATATTGGACAAACAACATTATATAAAACAAGCTGGCTCGGCGAACTTCGTACCGCCCTACAACTACAATGTAAGTATATATAATGTTTGTGTTCGTTTGCATCGAATAGGCTCATAACTACCGGACCGTTTTATTTTTTCATCTTATGAATCCTACATTATCCCTGATGAACATAATTATAGTATAGAATATTCGCAAAAAATCAAAATAGCACAAGCGATAGTATGAAATCAATACATAGAATATAATAAAGTCGCTTCCCGCGTCTGTCCCTATGTATGCTTAAATCTTTAATACTACGTAACGGATTTTGATGAGGTTTTTTTTAATAGATAGAGTGATTGAAGAGGAAGGTTTATAAGTATAATACATGCACAATATAGTAATAGGTTAGGCGGTACGAAGTTCGCCGAGTCGACTAGTCTATCTATATATATAAAACTCAAAGGCTCAACTCAAAGCTTATATAAATGTTAGGAATATGAGTTTCAGTGTCTGAATGGTGGAGTGTAGAAAGGAATTTCTGGAGTTACCACGGGAACAGAAATAAACAAAATATTACTAATGTAAATAGATAGATATTTTAAGAGAGTGCGATCAGAAAAGATGTCACCAAAATCCTGAGTAGTAAATCAACCAGTAATTAACGTTTTTAATGAAAAAGCGCGTGCGAAGCTGCGGGCAAAGGCTAGTATTACATAAAGAAAGAAAGAAGTAGATATAAATAAATAATATACATTTACATAATTCAAAGCCTTTCCGCTATTCTGAATTTATTCTTGGGAATATTCAATATCTATAGTCTATTGAATACACTCTATTCTATAGGCTTTGTTAATTAATCTATCTCCTTCTACTATGTATATATAAAAAATTATCGTGGTTCGTTTAGTTAGTCTCGCTAAAACTCGAGAACGGCCGGGACGATTTAGCTGATTTTGGTTTTGAAATGTTCGTTCTAGTCCAGGGAAGGTTTAAAAGGTGAGAAAATATGGAAAACGGAGGGGAAGTAAGTTGAAACGACATTTTAATTTTTCCATATAAAATTGTAAGGCGCGATACGAAGTTCGCCGGGAAAGCTAGTCAGGAATGTTTTTAATGTTTTTTTTTTAAATATCTGTCTAGTTAGTTATGGACGGAGTTTATTTGATACAAAGAAACAATTTTTTTTCCTCTTAACAAGAAAAAATTAAAACGCCATGCACAAACACACACTCATAATCCAATCTGAAAGTATTTTACAAACAAAATATCTTCAAGATACTAAGATACCTAACAAAAGTATTTAACCAGATACAAAATGCATTTAAAAAAAAGTATTGCCACGGAAAGTTGGTCGACTTCGGAACCCTAATCAGGTACCAAGTATTAAAATACTTACATTCGATTAGGTAGTAGTTTATCGATGGAAGAATAAAAAATTGCAGATTTCGTTATCAAACTCCGCGACAGGATTATTGTAGGTAGGTTGGGGAACACACTGAACTTTGAGATTAAAATATTTTCAACAGGAAGTCAGAGCCATACAAGAATAGAAGGTGGAGCGTTATTTAAAAAAAAAACACAAAAAAAAAGCAGCCTTTTAAAAATGTTTTCTAAACATGAGGATATTCTCAATGTTAGACATGCGATGAATAAAGAGCTTAAAACGGTATCGTTTTTCGTGTAATCTTTAAAGAATAGCGCTATACAATGTGTCCGCACAAAGCCGGAGACAAATACCTCGCACTCTGCGCTACTATTTTGACATTTTAATTTGAACCCTTGCTCGTGATCCCGCGCGCGGCGAGCGGCGAGCGGCGAGCGCGCCGAGAGCCCGGGTGCGGCGGCTCTGCTGCTCCTGGCCCATGAGAAGTAGGCTTGATTGACATTTATCGCTGGGATTAAAATACAATTTCATTCAGTACAATACTTTTTAGTTCAACTTTTACCTTTCAAATATTAAAATAGGTTTCTTTTTATTTTTAAAATAGAATAGAATAGAAAATGTTTATTGATTAACAGTGATACACCATTTTAAAAATACACAAGCAAAACATAACAAAAAAATGACCGTAACGATATGCCACTATAATAGCAAAAAGCACCAGCATTTGCTATGGATATAAACCTACTCAAGCACAAGATAAAAAATAAAATAAAAAAATAACCAATATATTACAAAATAGGTACCTACATTTCCGAGCTAGTGCCTTCCGGAATCATGTCAGAAGTCTAGTCAAGTCAATAAAGTCATGGGATGATAGTGGAAAGGAAAGAAAAGCATAATTTATAGCGGCGAGGTAAGTTTCAAGCGTGGTGTGGTTTGATCTGCTGATCGAGCAGGTAAACTCTGAGCTTACGCCCAAAGATACTTGCTACTGGTCGCTTCGAGCAATATCATTCAGCACTCGGACGCCGAAAATCTGAATCTTCCACTGAAATTCACTGTGCGATGTGACGGGAGCCGGGATAAGGGCTCTGCTTAAAAATGTAATACCTAAGTAAGACACAAAAATTACGAATATATAAGCTATATATAAATAAGCATGGGCACATTATTTAAAATATATTTGGTATAAAAATAGATTAAATCTTATAAAATTAGCATAAAATCTTAGTCACTCACTAATTCTTCATTTACTAGGAGGTAATTTGTGTCAATCAGGAATGGCTCGCCGCGCGCAGCTCCGGGCTCCGACAGACCGGGACCGGGACCGGGACCGGCCACTCGCTCTAATTAAAACCCTGCCAGCCCGGCCCCGATTATTGCCAAAAGTCAATCTCGGGATTAATGGTTCGACGACATGAACGGAAATCAACGATTTTGAAAATCTCCGAACACCATTGTGTGCTACGAGCTTGCAATTACCACGTCAATCTATAACAGATTAAAAATATCCCATTCTTTCGCTGTCTAATAGAAACTACACTTAACTATTCAAACCTATTATTACACACATAAAGTAAAAAGAATTCTTCAATCAATCAACTTTTACTGTGTACATATTCTTAAAAAAAATATATTTTAATAGGTAGGTACTTATACCTATCAAATTTTCTCGTTTTGTGGATTTTTAAAGCATCGGAATATTTTATGAGCCACATGAATTTCCATGTGCATGTGCACCGCATATTATTTTGTCGCCCAAAACCAATTTCATGATTTGTTTGCGTTTCGATTTGGACTATTCTTGATTTGCGGTGTAATTGAAATGTGAACATGCTTTGTCTCTCTTCATTGTGAATTTACACTAGAGAAAAGGAGATAGAAATATAAAAACCTAGTGGGGTGGTCTTACCCAGCAACCCTTTTACTCCGGCCGCGGCTACGGCGTCTGGTAAATGGTGATTCAATTTAATTCGCTTGTAAAGATTAATGCCAGTCCCTTATCGCTCCATATTTTACAGATTTAGTAGAATGCATTATTTTTTGTCAGTACTGACTTGTGCCTACAACTTAATCCGAAATGTTATTTTAGTCACACTGTTCCTTTTTTATACGACAAGGACAAGAGTTGACCTAACACAGACTAAGTATGAATGATATCTTTTATCTTATATAGCGATCATTTTAATCTATTTTAATGACGAAGCGGCAAGCGATTTAACAAGATTTTTTTTCTATCAGACCCAGGGCAGTTTTTGTTAGTTACTTTATTTATGTAGTATCTACCTAGTTAACTTCTGTGTTTTTCGGAAAGATATTGTGAAATATTCATAGGTTTATTTTATGCACTCTACAATTATCTTTTTCTGGAAAATAATTTATTTTATTTTCTACTAGTTGACCCGGCGGACTTCGTACCGCCTAACCTTGTACTATTTTGTGCATGTAATTATACTTATAAACCTTCCTCTTGAATCACTGTATCAATTACAAAAAACTGCATCAAAATCCATTGCGTAGTTTTAAAAATTTAAGCATACATAGGGACTGACGATGAAAGCGACTTCATTTTATACTATGTATTGATTAAAATAATTTTTAACTCATTAAACTGAATTTTTCTTTCGCACGAACACAGCCGGTCACGTGACATTATGAATGAGAAACGTGACGTCACGAGTCAAGGAACATAATAACTCTCGCCGAGACTTCTAGTCTAGACCATCGTCCTATTATGAATATTCTACTTCGTAAAATAGTACTTTTTGGTTACTGTTCTCTTAATCAAAAGGCTCGGAAATAAACCTTTGAAACTCACAGCACTCGGGTTTTAACTTGACACCCTCATACATAATACATAACTTTACGCCCTTGAAATATAATCTACTATTATGTCTTGGTTCTAGAAGAACATAGGTCTGAAACCATGACGCACACAATGCTCAAAAATGGCCGCCTGCGTTTCGGCTCTTCTTTCTTCTAATTACAATTGATTTTATAAAATTTTAGTTTATTTAAGAGTTAATTTAAGATTTTAGTTCCAGTTTATTATTGTAAGTTTAATTTACGGAAAGAGCGGTCTCCCCTAATACAGGTTTTGTAAACTTACCAGGGGAGTCCCACGACTAGCTGTAAGTATTTACTTTAATAAACATTTTTTAAATAAAAGTCGTTGTTTACTTACTATAAACCAATAAGTTATCATACATATTTTAAATCCAAGTATCCAAATTTTATCGTTGCAACAGTACTTATAATATAGCCAATTAATTATTAAAGCTCGCAACTCTTTCTATACTGTGTCGCAACAACGCGAAGAGCGTAGCATTTCTTTTAATTGCTACGTGCCGTAGCAATAACGTAGCACGTAGCTCTATCTGCAAACTAAAATTAATATTTTTGCCAATAACTTTTTCCCTATATTTTTTTTTATAATAAAATTATTTGTTCCTGAAAATACTTTTTACATAATATAGGGAGCCATTTTTTTAAACCTGGCGCTTGTGCAGCGTTTAACTGCTACTATTCAACTTTAAATCTATAAAACTATATGCTTAAGTAATCAAATGAGGTTTCTGCTTAGCGAAAGCCCCAGCAAATCCTATTGTTAAACATTTTTTCGCTGCATTTCGCCTCGTTCGCAGTATTTAGATATATCCAAGAGATCAACTATTATCATGCCATGATAGGAGCTATTGTTAATGTTTGCTTGCTTTTTATGTAACAAAAAATTGTTTTTGTGCCAAAAAGAACGGTTCAGCAGCACGTGACGTGTGATCGATCACCGCTCACTCGCTATCGCTCCTTCCCGGACAATGCCACAGATAGAATCGCGCTCGCTCACGTAGCGAGAGGGCGACACATCCAACGCTATCATCTGTACATTAAAACTAAAATAAAAACTCATTAACTCCAATTTAATAATAATAATATAATGAGAGTCAAAGCAAAATGAAATGAAAGGGATTAAAGGATTGTTTGAAATCCGTCCATGAGCTGAACATCTGTATTTGCGTATCGCGCTCCCACTCGTACACCTATTTGTATTAAGTCCGTATTCAAATATTTTAAATCCGTAAGCATACAATCCGTTCTCGCGAGTAACGAATTATAATTATTCATACGCGGCGACAGCTCTATTCTTTGCTGCTGGCACCCAGCAGTGTTTGTTTAAGGAACGACAGCCGATGATATTTACCATGAAACTAAACATGCTAAATAATTGAAGTTATATTAGGTAGGAAGATATGTATTTCGACCGTAATACATAAATCCCCAAGTTTTTTTTGTTTCGTAAACATGAAACAATTTTTCTAAAATGTATGTATCTATATATTTTATTTAAATTTTTGTATAGTTTTGATATAAATTAATGGTATGTCGTGGCCAAATCGTAAAATTGGCCATTTCATGATCTGGCCGGCCATTTCATGAAAAGTGCACATTTCATGAAATGGCCAATATTCCTATGGCCAGATCGTCGAAACCTCAACGTTTAACGATTTGGCCGACCACGTTTGGCCAAATCGTTGTTATGTAACCATTGCATTCCATTATTAGACTTGTAAAAGTTCCCAGTACCTACATATAAATAATCTAACTCAGAAACACTATAACAAGTAAAAAAAAAGTTATTTTACTATAATTCCAGTAATGTATGATTTAAATACGGACCTTAAAAAAATCGTTCGGAACTCCATGGTTTTTGAAGTTGCTTTCGTTTATCGATTGGTTTGCATAAAACTCACAAATTTTCGAATAAAACGTAGTTGTTCTGTACTTTCTTACTTTTATCGTCTTTTCCCTCACTTAAATTCACTTTTTTCATTTTTATTTATTTATTTATTTATTTCAACCACAAACTACGCTACCAATACAGATTGCTCTAATTCGGAAACGCAGGTCTTAAATTAAATATATTAACAATCAGTAAAAAATAAAATATAAAAAATATAAAAAAAATACAAATTAATTATTAAAATTATTAAAACATAAAAGACTTTCAGCAACCCTTGTGAATTCACTCAGAGAACAGGTAAATATGTCAATTTGGTCATTAACGCGGTTCAGCAGATACATGGCCCTAGTCAGAGGAGCCTTCTTGAGTAGATTCGTCCTACTAGTAGGAACCATAAAAAGCCTACCCTTCCGCGATCTAATAGTGTCCTTTGGAACTCTCAAAGCCAATTCTCCCAGTATTACCTCATTATTTTGTTTTCCCCGCCATACCTTAAAAACATAGGTTAACAAGGCAAGATCCCTCCTTACCTCCAGCTGGAGATAGCCCACCACTCCTAGCACAAAAAGGGTCGGATACATCAAGGGGTACTTCGGATAAACGCCGTATAGCCGCATATAAAGATATCTCGTAAACTTATTTTGTATCTTTTCCAGCATGCCTTTGTATTTGTCTTCATGAGGACTCCAGATTGCCGAGCTGGATTCTAACTTGCTTCGCACCAATGCATTGTATAGACTCTTAATAGCTGTTGCGTTCGTAAACTGGTTTGCCGTTCTTAACACAAAGCCAAGAGTCCGAAATGTCATTTTACAAATATGTATTATATGATCGCGGAAAGTTAGATCCTTTCTCATATTCACCCCAAGATCCCGCACCGACTCACGCGCATCATTGGGCACCGATCCACCAGGTACTGATGGTGCCTGGGTGACTTTTTCCGGCTATATGTGATGATGTTACACTTACTAATATTGAATTCAAGGTTATTCCTAATGCTCCACTCTACTACGTTATTAATGTCACTTTGAAGACGATCGGCATCGCTCTCATTATTAATCCTAGAGTAAAGTTTAAGGTCATCTGCAAAGAGGAGACTCGGTCGACTTCACGACTTCAGGAAGGTCGTTGATCATAATAATAAACGCTAAGGGTCCCAAATTACTACCTTGACTAACACCTGAAAATGTATGATATGGTTCCGATATTGCATTACCGTACTGCACGAACTGCTTTCTACCACTCATATAACTAGCAAAAAAGGTTAAAGTTTTTGGCGTACATCCTGCCATTGCGAGCTTTTTCAGGAGGACATCATTGTCTACACTGTCAAAAGCTTTTTTAAAATCAAAGTACGCAGCATCTACCTGCGTTCCCATGTCCACAGATGGTACTATGTACGACATAAAATTAAGTAAATTAGTATTAGTGCTACGACCCGACCTAAAACCATGTTGAGCTTCTGCCAGCTGCACCTCCACCTCCTTATATATATTATTGTATAAAGCCGATTCAAAAACCTTTGCAAATGTTGACAATACTGCAACCGGTCTGTGCTTACTTACGTCACTGGAATCCCCTCCCTTGGGAACGGGAACTACGCGTGTAGTTTTCCACATATCCGGAAACACAGAATTTTTCAAACACAGATTGAAAACATAACTCAAAGGTTCCAACAATGCCTCCCTACAATCCCGCACCAAATACGGAGGAATTCCATCCGGACCTACCGAGGTTTTAGTTGGCAGGGCGTAAAGCGCCCTACGTACCTGGTCCGTGGTCAGTGCGTCGAGATGCACCCGCGCCGCGCTACTCGCACCTCCGCTTCCTCTAGCTGCCGCCTCTGCATCGAGTACCGGTGCATTTGTGTTGTACACAGAGTGAAAAAAATTTGCGAATTCGTCTGCACTTTCCTGATCACTTAAACTCGCACCATTCCTCATTATTCTAGTCTTTTTCACGGACTTCTTATTTGAATTAATAAACTTCCAGAATGACTTAGGATCGTCTGCCAGCTGGGTTTGTATTTTATCTCTAAAATTGTCATGGTCACGTTTAATTAATTGTTTTACTTTAGTCCTAATATTGGAAAATACTCTGTAGTTTGATTCTAACTTACTGCGTTTATAAAATTTATGCAATTTATATTTTCTTTTGATGTTAAAAATTAATTCAGCGCTGTACCATTCTGGGTAAACATGCTGAAAACTCTGAATACCCTGATTACCTAACTTTTTTCTAGGAACACAATTTGAGATAATAAAATTTAATTTTTCGTATAAAATATTTACAGCCGCATCAACGTCTCGAGTTTCGTAAATAATGCTCCAATCTACCCCATATATTGAAGAGTATAACGTAGGAAAATCTGCCTTGAAAAAATTCCATGTATTTATACTATTATTATGACGCGGAGCTGCCTGCGATGGTGTTTGCTGAATAGACGACGGGTCCGGATCGGTAACCGACCCTGGTGCAACATTATAATAATAATAATAATAATAAATAATAATAAAAATTTATTTCAAAAAAAGCAGATGAACAATTACATAATAATATATGTTATGCAGTTATGCTGATGCCAAACTAGGTATAAAACCTGTATTTCGGCCATCAGCTATTATGGTAAAATAAGCATAAAAATACACAATCAATGATACAAAATAAATTAAAATTATAGGTACATAATTATAATAAAAATACATCTAAAAGAAAAAATAAGTAAAAATAAATCTAAAAATAAAAATAAATCTAAAAATAAACATAAATCTAAGTTTTCTTGATTTTAAGAATGTTCTCTGTGTCGTCGTAAGAAAGTTTGCTTAGAAATTCAAATAACATTGATAGATATTTCTAAGGGTGGATGGTGAGAATCAACCTTTACCAAAGGTTCATCCGACAATGACACCCGTACCGACTCCGAATTCATTGTGCACAGCACCAAGTCTAAACAGCGACCATTATGGTTGAGGACAGTATTTCTCTGAGTGAATCCACTAAAGGCTAAAAAAAAATCGAAATAATTTTGAACTTCCACAGAACTTGAATACAAATTAAAATCTCCTAGAACTATTATGTTGGTGAACTTTGTAGTTAATTGTTCGATTGCCCGAAACATATTCATATATTCATAATCTTTACTATTTGGTGGAATATAGACGACACACAATACCACTAGCAGTTTGTTATTCTTATAAATCGAACAACAAACCAATTCGAATACTTCGGAATCTATTATGACGTCACGAGGTACCAGTCTCTTTAATTCGTAACCGTGCGTGGCCACTAAAAACGCTCCTCCCTGCTTGCGCCCGTCTGTGCGATCACATCTTAGTATATCGAAGCCCGGTGGTATTATTTCCAAATCAAAAATAGATTCATTGCATCCACTCTCCGTTATTGCATAAATATCTGCCACTCCTGTTCCGATGTTTTTCCTGAACTCATCTAATTTGGTTCGTAGACCCCTGACATTCTGGTAAAATATGTTCATTGAATTAAATTGTTTTCTAACTGTTGGCTGACCTTCTTTTACGAAACCATATCCATTCGCTGAACTCGACTTTAACAGGCCAAATTTCCGGGTCACACAATTTATCATAAAAACTTTCAGGCACTCCTATGACAAAAGAGGCGTAGTCCCGATCTGTCCTAGTTTTAACTCTTTCGATTTTCGCTTCTATCTTATTTCCGCCAATACTTTCCACATATTCCTTTAAGTCCTTTTCCGAAGTAGTTTTCTCTAAGCGCCATACATGTAGGAACTTTTTCCGCTCTATTCCTTTTATTTGTAAATCTTTCGAATTACCTCCTCTTTTTATTTCAGTTAAATTTCTTGTCTTCCTTTTTTTCTCCACTACTTTCCATTCATTTTCATGTGTGTTTGAGTACTGGGACGTAAGAACAGTTTCCGCTACTTTCGTGGCCACCTCTTGCAAACCCGCGTCATCGGCGCTCTGCGGGTAGGTTGCGTTTCCCGCGGCTGGGGTCGCTGTTCTACGGATTTGTATTTCTCTAACGGACGAGCGACTTGTTTGCCGGTCGGCAATTCGGGGGCTTCAACCTGGTGAGGGATTGATACCCTTGATGCATAAGTCGGGCTCGCTGTCTGATTTACTTGCTGACTTGTGTTAGGTATTTTACTCGACAGCAAATTATCCCTCTCAGCAAGTTCCTTTTTTAAAATAATTATTTCTTTTGACATATTCTCCACATTTAATTATTATAAACCGTAATGGCGCGTCACATCAAATCACACAACAACAGCGCCCCTAGCGGAGAAATTTTTAACTATTCAACGATATGATCGTTAACGTTTGGCCATTTCATAAAATAGTCATACGATCACTTGGCCAAATCGTTAAACGTTGTGATTTTAACGATTTGGCCAACGTATATAGGCCATTTCATGAAAAATTCAAATTTCATGAAATGGCCGGCTATATCATGAAATGGCCAATTTTACGATATGGCCACGACAGTTATAAAGTTATAAAGTTGAATTTATATGTATATTTTTGCCAGAAAGGTTAATTGTCTGAGGTTGAATATTAAATGGTTATGATATGACTCACAACCCAAGAAGGTACCTTCCTAAGTGGTTCAATTTCTTAATGTCACTAAAATTATAAAGGCGAAAGTTTGTGTGTATGTTTGTTACTTCTTCACGTCTAAACGGCTGGAGCTATTTTAATGAAACAGATTCCTCGTACAAAGATCACTAAATTAGGTACCTTAAATTAAAATAAATAACCAAAATTCGTGGGCTGCCGCGCATCAATCTTTACGTAATTAAGGAATTAGCTTGTGTGGCGCGCCGACTTAAAATTTTTTGGTATACCCTACATTACTTTACGAACTTAGTAATTCGATTATTATTTTATGCTTTTCAGTTTTTTTTTTCGGCGGTTTTATTATTTGATATAAAGTTTTATTATTCAAATTAATAAAACAATATTTCATTCTTTAAAACATGCAGTAAGAAAATTTCTACGAATAATATATTTCAATTAAAAATAAATTTTAAAGGGTTGTTACTGTTTCGACCCCCGGTCTTTCTACCCACGCACCTTTTTTTCTTGTTTCAACCCACAACAAATGATCATTATTGTTTCGACCCACGATAAGTACCTACCTATTAAATACATTTAAGTAATATGTAAGGTTGTCAAAAACTAGATATATTTGTAAGGTAAGCCAAAGAAGTCCGAGAATTCTTTTGTTTTCCACTATTTAAAAAAAAAACTTTAATTCTTTCAGATTTTCGGTATCCCCTTTAGCATTAAAGTGTTTTTTTTTTTGGTAAAAATATAACAAAAAAATTAAGTTAAAAATAAAACACAGAAAACCGCAGATATGTTTAATTACTTTCGTACTATGAAATTTCACAAAATTTTGGTTAGTACGAGTAGGTTAGTGTTTTGTGAAGTGAAACAAACCTATCGCAGTTAACATTAGTATGATTTTGATCATGTTTTGCAAACTCTCCAAAATTAGAAATTGCACAGCGGGTTGAAACAGTACTATGAATGGGTAGAAAACGGACAAAAATAATGATTATTTTATGTTGGGTTGATTGTGGGTTGAAACAGGCATACAAATGGGTTGAAAACGGAAAAAATAATCGTGGGTAGAAAGTCCGTGGGTCGAAACAGGAACAACCCATTTTAAATTATATGTTTTTTATTTTTCAATACTAATATTTGTATAGTATAGGTATTATTATCAAGTAAGTAGATCTTTAGTCGACAAATATAAAAGCTAAAGATTTTTAAAGTATATTTAATGTTATTTTTATAAACACACTTATTAATGGATACAGATATACGCACGATGGTATAAAAACTTACACTCTGCCTCTGCCTAACCCTTCGGGGAATATAGGCGTGAGAATATTACATAATATATTATAAAACAGCATTTTTTTATGGTACTGTGTGTCCGGGAGTCCGGGAAAGTAATATCATAATTTTAAGAGTGTATTTCTATAGTCAATTTCATCGACGAAAACACCCCATATGGGGGGTCGCTGCCTCAACCCCCTTCAGTATGTTTTTTTTTATTTTTATTTGCAAAAGTCGACCCCGCCCTACTTTTAAATTCACGATTAAAGATCTTAGGCACACAGAAGCTTAGTTTAGGTCTTGATCGAAATCTAAGTATAGTTAGGCTCCCTAAGACCATCGGTCGGCTATAGGGAAGAGGCGGAATAAGAAATTATGTCTGTGTATGTATAATTTAAAGAATAATTACCATGCTTTCGTTCTTAAAGCATTGTGTAACTAAAAATACTGGTATAACAATAAGAAGGTCTAGCTGAGTCATTGAGTGTATTGCGTTAGTTCCATACTCAGATAACTGTAAAGTCGACAATGGGACAGTGCGTGCATAACTGTAAAAAAAATATATCAAATGTTGTTTTATGAAGTTGCGAAATTGCGATTAAACCCTTTGTATTTTTTTATCATAAATAGGAGGCAGGAACCCGAGGTGATCAATAAAATTAAAGGAAGTTAACGCTTCTCGCGCCTAATCATCCAAACATGTTATAGCGGGTCGAAGGACCCGCGCTGTGCCCAGCCGAGCATGACATCGCAATCGCTGGGCACAACACCTTTACATTTCATAAACGCGTAGCACATTCTCACGCTTTTTAAAAACATATTCTACTTTAAACCTAAAGTATGTATTCATCATCATCATCTCAGCCGTTAAGACATCCATTGCTAGTATGGCTTTCCCACTTTTATTTACGAATCACTATTTCAGTAGGATGTTTGATAGTGTCCTTGAAATGGAGAATAACAGAAAAAATTTTATTGGCTGCGTACTATCAATATATCTTTTTCCATTTTACACCAGATGCGATAAACTCTATCAGAGGGTTAACCGTGACCTCATAAAAGCACGATTTATTGCATCTCATAACCCTTATTTCTGGCAAAATAAGACGAGCGGGGAAAATAATAGAAAAATAACGTAATTAAAAAACAACCCTTCTTTAGTCCGTTTTGTAAAGATAAATAGTGGAGCGAGACGCGCGTGACCGATCGATGATATTATAGCGTCGTCGGCTCGAGCCGAGCCCCGAGCCCGAGCCACTCGCTCGCCGCGCAGGCTGCAGGCTGCAGGCCTCCGCCGACCGTCGCCGCCGAGTGGGGGCGGGCGCCCGGTGCGCCCTGCTGAACCCAATATGCCGGGTTAATCGATGTTTAATAGCCCTGTTACATCCTTTATTATAATGTAAACATGTGACGGACATTATTCCATTTTGTTCATTTATACTGTCCGTCGTTTCCGCAAATGTTTCTCAATAATGATAGGTGTGACTAATTATGTACAAATTACAATACCTACCACCCTACGATAAGCCAACCAAATATACAATTTAATCTATGAAGCCACCAACCAACAACTAAAATAACTTTTCTGATCTTTAGAATTTTTATTAATTTAATTTAATGGACTTGACTCCACGTCAATGGAGTATTTTGCAAATGTCAAGTTCACAAATTAGCTTAAGGGTGGGCTTAAAGCCCGGCAACGTTGTACGGTTATTATAAGTTTATTGGATTATTGTTTTAAAGCCCGCTAACAAAACACGTGGTTTCGGAACCAACGTTAAAACAATAATCTCTGAATCTCTGATCTTTAGAAGTTCGTTCGAAACAAATGACTGACATTTTTTTTATTATATATAATTAGCCCATTTAGCCCATTCTGGGCAGGCAAAGGAACTTTGTCCATACAGCCAAGTCTTCAGTAGTTTATTTCTTAGTATTCAAGTCTTCTGTAGTTTAATTCTTTGTTTTCTTGACCTAGGATCCTTACCTAACCCATTGAAATGCGAGGGTGGTCTCACATTTCAATGTTCACACCGACTGCTTCACGGGACATCGATCAGAATTGTTCGGGAGCAAGCAACCTTTATTTCTCACTTCACTACACAGTTTTCCATAAAGTTTACATTATTATTACTAATTCCACAACTCTAGCACAGTAATAGCCACGGCAAACTCATTTAGAAAATTGACAAACAAAAGCCCGACATGTTCCTCACGTTTCCCGCCAGGCAGTCCTGACTGACATTTCATGATTGACAAAGTTTTTTTTAATTCATAAACAATCTATACTTGAGTCGATTTCGATTCTCAAATCTTTTGTAATAATTCGAGATTCAAAAAAAAATTTATGAAGCAAGAATGTTTATGAAACAAAATTTCATATCGAATGAAATGAATTTTTAATAACTCAAATTAAAAAAATTAAAAACCCCTGACCCAGTCAGACCCCTCATCAACTTAAGTAGAACGAGAGCTAATCATCTTGAACATTTCATAGTTACCTTAACATATACTTTCAATATCATTGAAGTAACATGGTACCAAATTTCAACTAGATCGGACATAAGGAAGCTAGTTAGATCCTCTCATCCATCATTCAAGATCTGATCATCTTCAAACGGCTGATCAGGTAATGGTTACCTTACCATATACTTTCTATATCATAGATGTAACATGGTACCAAATTTCAAATCGATCGGAAATAAGGAAGCTAGTTAGATCCTCTCATCCATTATTCAAGAGCTGATCATCTTCAAACGGCAGATCAGGTCATGGTTACCTTACCAAATACTTTCTATATCATAGATGTAACATGGTACCAAATTTCAACTCGATCAGACATAAGGAAGCTAGTTAGATCGTCTCATCCATTATTTAAGAGCTGATCATCTTCAAACGGCAGATCAGGTCATGGTTACCTTACCAAAAACTTTCTATATCATAGATGTAACATGGTACCAAATTTCAACTCGATCGGACATAAGGAAGCTAGTTAGATCCTCTCATCCATTATTCAAGAGCTGATCATCTTCAAACGGCAGATCAGGTCATGGTTACCTTACCAAATACTTTCTATATCATAGATGTAACATGGTACTAAATTTCAAATCGATCGGACATAGGGAAGCTAGTTAGATCCTCTCATCCATTATTCAAGAGCTGATCATCTTCAAACCGCTGATCAGATCTTCATCAGACATGGCTAAGAACACTCGGCCTGTAATTATCTATGATACAAAAAAAAACTAAACGAAAATCGGTTCAGCCGTTTGGGCTCTACGATGCCACAGACAGATACACAGACAGACAGACAGAAAGATACACACGTTAAAATTATAACACCCCTTTCTGAATTTTTCATTCGGGGGTTAAAAAACAATTAAAGTCTTACTTGCTGACTGCTCAACAGGAAAATGTTCCTGGTACTTGGAAAGCTCATTTTTAATGCTAATGTTTATTTATTCTTCTATTTGCATGTAAGTTTTATATATGTATTTTATTATTTATTTATTTATATTGTGCTTGTATATATTCAGGGGATAGGAAATATTCGTTTATATATTTTTATGCATACAAACTAACTATTTATTTATCAAGTAACAATAAGTAATTGTTAATGTTACCCCCTCTCTCGGAAGGTACCGGCAGAATACCAGCGTCACAGGTTTCTGTGACATTATGCTGAGTCGGAGCTTATTTCGGTAGTGATATGCGCCACCGTGCCTTACACTGTGAGTGTAAATCGGTAAATTAGTTTAATCTGTATGTTCTTCTTTAATTTTATGTTATACTTTTGTTGTTTTTTATTATTGTGTTTTATGCGTGTATGTACATATTGCTTCTGAAATAAATATCTTATCTATCCTATCGATTTGTCTAAATGTAAAAATCGACACAGTTGATACTCACCATCAAACATTTATTCCTTTTTAACCGACGAAAAAACAAAAAGGAGGAGATTCTCAATTTGTCACGTATATTTTTTCTAAGAAGATCTTCTAAATTTGCACGTTATTAAAGTACTGTTATCGATATCGTAATGTAAAAACTTTTTATAAAAAAATTAAACCGCCGAAAAAACTGAAAAGCATTAAATAATAGGGAAACATTTTCTATTAGGCCTTAATTTACTCACTTCTTAAAGTAATTTTGGATTACCAAGAAATTTTAAGTCGGCGCCACACCACATAAGCAAATTCATTATCTATGTAAAGCGCAATGCGCAGCGGCATACGTTTTTCGGTTATTTCTTTGAATTTCAGGTAATTTAGTGATCTTTATTCGTTGATTCTGTGGCACCGACTCAAGATTTCTTGGTAATCCAAAATTACTTTAAGAAGTGAGTAAATTAAGGCCTAATAGAAAATGTTTCCCTATTATTTAATGCTTTTCAGTTTTTTCGGCGGTTTAATTTTTTTATAAAAAGTTTTTATTTTTTGCTTTTCAGTTTTTTTTTGGGCTTATTTTTTTGACCCCCGCTAATCACCCTTCACAGGGTGGTCGCACCCCACAAGGTGGCCACACAACCTGGTGAAGATTGAGGGACTAACAGGATGAGGTTCGATCACGACCGGTCAGTGAGGCGATTTGTGAGGGAGGCCTATGTCCAGCAGTGGACGTCAATCGGCTGAGATTATGATTATTAACATTCATATAAAAAAGACTCATAATTATACCTAGCAGTTTTCACGTAAATCACAACACGGCAGTACAATCGGTGAGTGAACAATAAAGTCACCCCTATTTTGCCACCCTTGGGGTTGAAATTTTATTTTCAAATTTTTATGGGACTAACTTCAAGGTATACCCTGTCGATTAAAAAAAGAATTATCAAAATCGGTTTACACAGTAAAAAGTTATGCGTGATCATACATAAAAAAAAAAAAATATATATACGCGACGAATTGAGAACCTCCTCCTTTTTGTTTTTTCGCCGGTTAAAAATTATGATGCACCTTCAAAAACAGGTTTCATAATATAAGTAGGCCATTAACTTATCGCTTCTGAACATATTATAGGGAAGTTATGATATGGATGTAGATAAATAGCTATTATGTATTAATTGTACAACAAATATTAATAAAATATATACCCTACAGCTAAGAATGTTAAAACTAATTGTACCTTATAAAACAAAGTTAAAATACTCGGATAACGAACCTGGTTTGTTTAAATATTGCCACATTGTAAATGTTTTTGATAAAATTAAAATTGCCATACTGTTTCAATACTTAGATAAAATAAATAACTTAGAAACTAAGAAAAGATCAAATAAATTGAGAAACCTACCTAACAAGCCAATATATGTAATACCACATTACTTTAATAATACGGAAAACGGCATTGGAAATGCTTGTTCCTTCTATTTTAAATACCTTGTCAGACACAACTATAAATAGCCTTTTGAATATAAACAAAGAGAAGTGTAGACCCTACCTCTAAAAACACTTTATTGATTTGTATAGAGACTAATAATAATAACTTACTTACCTTTACGCGCATCTAGTGATAAGAGACTTGCTGTACATTAGCGGATAAACCTCATTAGGTTTAAGCTTAATGTTTAAGTAATTAAGTACATGTAATTTGAAAAAACTTGAATAAAGAACTTAAAAAAAAAAAAAATTGATCTATTTCCGGTACTTTCTCGACATAGTAGTATATAACATATATACGTCACCGGAAAATAACAAGAACCGTAAATTTATAAATTTCCTAGGAAATTTATAAACTTTCGTAGGATTCTAAACGAGAGATAAATTGTATTATTTTACAGCTTTATTTTCGTAAATTGATAAACTTACTAAACACACTCGTAAAATAATAAGTAACCAATAACCAAACGCCATGTATAATGAATTGAAATTTACCACAGAGCTACGAAAGTTTTATGGTAGCCATGACCAAAATGTTTTATTTTTGTAGAGTGAAATAGGGAACCCCCTACTAGGTAGATAGACAGGTACTTGTATTATATCTGTCACCGTTATATTGCGAAATACGTTAATGTGCACTTTCCGGACAATGTGCACATTAACTGTTTAGGTTAATGTGCGAAATTTTATGTAAAATATGGGGTATCCACACTTTTCCTAGTTAATGTGCGTATTACCGGATGTCTCGCCGTTAAAGTGCGGAAAACAGAAAACTCCGACCGAAAATTCAAATCTAGGGCCAAATTGTACGTTAGGTTAGGTTTGGCTTGTGATCTTTAACCAGCGTAGCGAGCGAAGCGAGCGGAGCTTGGCTTACCTGTGTTAAACTGAAATTTAAGTCAAAAATTTTTTGAGCTTCACATAGTCGTTACTCTGTAGATTACCTAGGGATTTTGCAGATTACCTAGTTAATGTTGAGATCAACATTTTATTTCGAACTCTAACGGATTCAGCCAGTTAGAGCAGTTTTACTGAATTTCGCACATTAGCGGTAACATTTGAACCTATTAACCTACCTACTTTTTAGTACCAGTAAAAATACTTTTAGTGTGATCGAATTGTTTGGCAAGTCTGATTGTACGTAAGTCTATAGACGCAAGCATTTTCACTGTCAACATCGACCAATCAGAGAGCAGTGTGTTATTTTCCATATTTTAAAAAGCGTAAAATTAAAAGCTCTTCTGTGATTGGTCGATCCGATTAGAATCTTACGAATTGATATCCGTTAGTTTATAAATTTACGACGACGCGCCGAAAATTTATAAATTTGCAAAAAAGTGGGCGTAAAATAATTCAATTTATCTCTCGTTTAGAATCCTACGAAAGTTTATAAATTTCCTAGGAAATTTATAAACTTGCGAATCTTATTATTTTCCAGTGACATATATAAAACTCTTCCGTTACTGACTGACAGACAACGCAGAGCCGAAACTACAAGGCGTAGAAAGCTGAAGATTGGCCCACATCTATTAATATTGCACCATAAGTTGTATTATTTGAGTTTAGGTAAGGATCCCTAATTTTTTTGAAAATCTAATATAGCCTATGACACTCGGGGTTAATGGAGCTTCCTACCAGTGAAAGAATTTTTCAAATCGGTTCAGTATTTCCGGAGCCTATTCGTTACAAACAAACAAACAAACAAACAAATCTTTCCTCTTTATAATATTGGTATAGATGTACTGAACCCACGTTCCTTGGGGGGTGTTGGTGAGCACTAAGAAGGGATTTCCCGAAATTCCCACGGGAACGGGGAAAAACGGGATTTTTGTGTTTATGAGAAATCTGCGCGGGAAATACCGCAGGGCATGTCGTGGCCATATCGTAAAATTATCCATTTCATGATATGGCTGGCCATTTCATGAAATGTGAACTTTTCATGAAATGGCCGGCTAGATCATGAAATGGCAAATTTTACGATTTGGCCACGATATATATGTCGTGGCCAGATCGTTAAATTGGCCACTTCATGATATGGCCGGCCATTTCATGAAAAGTGATTTTTTCATGAAATGGCCGATTTTCGTAGGCCAGATCATTGAAATGTCAACGTTTAACGATTTGGCTGAGTAATAGCATGACTATTTCATGAAATGGCCAAATGTTAGCGATCATATCGTTGAATTGTTAAAAATTTCTCCGCTAGTGGCGCTGTTGTTGCATTTGTGTTGTGTGTTTTGATTAGTTAGTGATTTCAAAATTGAGGATGAGAGAGGGCCTCATTCTTTAGAAATTCACTAATTTAGCAATATTAGCATTTATTGTATAAGTAACATACTTACTTATATTTTCCAATTTAAATAATTAATATTAAAGTACCTACATAGTACAAATATAATTAATGTTAAGTGATTATTTGATGTAAGTAACGTTATAATAAATAAAAAAATGATTAAGTATTATCTTTTTTTATTTCACCTTTATATATCACTCTACATTCATGATTTGGCCAAACGTGGTTGGCCAAATCGTTGAACGTTGTCATTTCAAATACATTTCAACGATCCGGCCAACGAAAATTGGCCATTTCATGAAAAAATCATTTTTCATGAAATGGCCGGCCACATCATGAAATGGCCAATTCAACGATCTGGCCACGACATATACATATTATGTGCTAGTTCAGCCATACTCAACGTGCGGCCCGCTAGAATTTACTACGCGGCCCGAAGCCGCTTGCCATTAATATAATATAAGTTATGCAGTAATAGTTAACGGTCATTATCATGATTGAGCATTATCCGTCTAATTACCTACCGTTACCATTTTTATTTTGCATTTTATTTATTTATTAATTTTTAAAATGTTTTAAGTACATGTAAACTTAACTTTTAGTCTTATTGGCACTAAAATTGTTTCAGCCATTTTCGATTTTTAAGAAGTTACAAAATAACATGGTAACGGTAATTAAAAATAAAGACATGTATAGTTACGGTAATTAGAAAATACCTAATGAATTGTATTTTTTATACTATTTGTAATTAACAATTATTAAATAAATATAAATAAAAATAGATAACAACTTAAGCTTAGGAAGAACTTGTCAAAAAGCCTTCTAAGACATAAAATTACAATTAAAATCTCAAAATTATTATGATATTTCTTATGCTCTTCGGTATCATGGGACGGAGCCCGGATAACCTACTGTGTTTTTTTTTTCAGACGTATTAATTTTTTTTATTTAAAATTGTTTTATATTTTTAAATTATTTTTATTTCTAAAACAAAATTAAGTGCATTTAAATGCCAATTTAATATAAAAAAAACAACCAAACAAAAACACACGAATATTGCAAATAGAGGCGAAAGGTTTTTTGCAATGGCCCTAGTGTATGCTTTTTTTAGAAAAAAAAAATCTAAGAAAAAACAAATCATCATCATCATCATTTCAGCCATAGGACGTCCACTGCTGGACATAGGCCTCCCTCAAGGCTCTCCATCTGTACCGATCGCAGGTGGCCTGCATCCAGCGTGGACCCGCAGCCTTGCGCAGATCATCCGTCCATCTGGTCGGTGGACGTCCTACGCTGCGCTTGCCGATCCGTGGTCTCCACTCGAGAACTTTTCGGCCCCAGCGGCCATCTGTTCTGCGGGCTATATGACCTGCCCATTGCCACTTCAACGAGCTTATCCGCCGTTATAAAAAACAAATAAATATGAATAAACAATTATTAAAAACACAGGAAACAGAAAACAATGGTAATTTTGGAAGAGTGGCCTTATCGCTTAAAACATAATCATCCTGACAACCTCACATAAATGTAAAGGAAACTTAGAAAGAAAAAAAACACTGTGGTGGGTTGTGTAGTAAACTAGAAATATTATGACAATAATTGCTATTTTGTAAATCAATATAAATATTTTTGAAACCCATACAAAATTTTCATAGAACAGTAGTTATATGAAACGGTAATTTACGTAACTGTAATAAGAACACAAGATATTTTTAGTCATAAATCTGAAAACAAACAAATTTGATAAAAAATTGCTATTACAAACAATTAAAGACATAGTTCTGCGTGTTTTTCAATAAACACTACAATTTACAAATAAGTATTTTTTAATTTAAGTATTGTAACGGTAATTATAACATTTGAAATCCAAGGTGACAGCAATTATACACATACACGTGTAAAATTTAAGATAATAGTCCAACATTCGTCCACACATGGCAAATCCTTGGTAATACTGATAACAAAGCCATTATCCACTGGTGACTTTTATGCCATTTAGTAGTATGGATGGGCATCCAAAATTAAGGAACGTAACGGTAAGCTCTTAATTCGGCCGGACGAGCAGATTAACCATAATAAAAAAAAAAAAAAAATAAAAAAAAAAATTCTTTATTTCAGGCCACAGAAACCCATACAAAAAATAACATCACTTAATAAAGAATGAATAGGAACAGTATCATATCACAAAAAGAGCTAATCTAATAATACCTATCTCTTTGTCTTGTACGTGTAACATGTAACTCAGTAAATCTTACCATTACTGGAAAATCTAACCTATCTCCTAACATCTCCAGGATCCTGTTGCGGCTTCCCACCACTCTGCACCGCAGGGATGACGACTTCTTCCTCATAATGGTGAAGAAGTCGTCAACCCTAGCGTCAGCAAACATGCCAGATGCACTACAAAAGCGAGGAAGCCGCACCAAGGCCCTGAATATGTTATTATAAAGAACCCGCAAAGCATCGTACGACCTTTGAGTAAAGTCCACCCACAGGCTACCAGTGTAGAAATTTTGACAAAAAGCTTTAAACAATGTTATCTTAACGGGTAATGTACATTTGGCAAACCTGTGGATCAACATGTTACCACGGGTCGACAACGCTCTGCGTTCTCTTTCAATATCTATATCATCTTTTAAAGTTTCTGTAACTATATGACCGAGGTATTTAAACTGTTGAACACGTTTCAAAGGCACACCATCAAGAAGAAGTGGTGGAACCATTTTTGGGCCTTTATTCCGCCCTCTCAAAACCATCATCTCACTTTTCTTAGTGTTGTATCTTAAACCATGTTCAACAGCATAAGTCTCACAGCATTGTAACAGTTTCCTAAGACCAGTAATAGAGGGACTCAGCAGCACCATATCGTCCGCATAACTAATGTTATTCACACAGACATTGTCTACTCTGCAGCCGACATGCATGCTACTGAGCCCCTCTATTAGACTGTTAATGTACAGATTGAATAGTCTAGGAGAACTTCTCCCCCCTTGCCTAACACCACATTTTGAAATATACTCATCAGAGAACTCTATACCCCATTTAACAACATTAACTTGGTTATTATACCAGTAACAAAATATATTAACAATATCATCAGGAACACCTGTCTCTCTGAGCTTATCCCACAACAAGTCATAACTTACTAAATCAAAAGCTTTTGATAAGTCTAAAAAACAAGCATAAATTGGTGTTTTTCTTTTAACATAATAATCAACAGTATGCTTAAGAGTTAATATTGCACTTTCGGTAGATAAACCTTCTCTAAAACCAAATTGGGCATCATTTAGATTAATGTATTTACTTATTTGGATGTCTAGAATACAATCCAATACTTTGGCTATAACAGTTGCTAATGAGATTGGTCTATAGTTATTTTTGTCTGAGATATCCCCGGTTCTATCCTTAGTTATAGGTACAACAATAGTTCTAGTTAAATTATATGGAAGATATGAGTGTCTAATACAGAAGGTTAATAATAATGAAAGCAGTCTATGTATGTGAACCCCGGCATTCTGCAAATGCTCAATGCTGAGACCATCATGCCCCGGCGACTTGCCCCTCTTCATATGTTTAATGCAGTGAAGAACCTGGTCACTAGTCACCTTGGTAGGCACCACCGACACACATGTAGTCTCAGCACTATGCAATGTCTTAATCAATGGTTCTACTCTAAAATTATCTTTAAAAATGTTTGCAATATTTTTAAGGTTAGATTCCCCTTCAACACTTTGAGGTAGACTTATTTTACCTTCTAACTTTTTGGTGTCTTTCCAGAAACTACAAAACTTTTTACTAGAATGTTTTGATGCTAAGATGTCCATTTTTAACTGCTCTTGGTTACTTTGACAAAATTTTAATCTAGATTTAAAAATCTTACGGCTAGTGCTCATTTGGTCATAGATATATCCGCTGGTTGGTCTCCCATACAAAACATATACTTCATAATCAATTCTAGCCCGTCTATGCGCTTCTGAAACATGCTTATTCCAGCCTAAAATACTTTTTCCGTTACAAAACTTTTTCACAGTTTGGCTGTTTTTAGAAGCTTCACACAATGCTGTACTAATTTGAGAATAAAAGCCATCAATAACAGACCTATGCTGTAAATTAGAGCACATGTTGTCAGCGCAGTCACGAAATTCAATAGGGAAATCTATGTATTTCAATTTTTCATTGCACAACTTATGGTACTTATCTATTTCGTTAGAAGATCTATCACCCCAAGCATTACTGTTTGGTTTAACCAATGCACAAATTTTATTTCTAATTGTACCTAAATCACATTCAATTTTTAGAGGATAATGGTCGGACCAATAAATATCATACATGACACTTATGTCTATTATAGTTTTATTTGCAGATTTTGTTGTTAAACAATGGTCTAACCACCTTTTTGAGCCATTAGCTTCACTAACAAAAGTATGAGAATCTGATGCAATACCTAACTTAAGAATATCAGAACACACCCAATTATTATCATTACAAAAATTTACAAGTTCTTCACAAAAAGGAGCTGATGGATGTGCATTGAAATCACCTAGCATAAAAACTGTTTCAACATTATTACTTTGAACTATTGCACTTAATTCCCCTAAACAACAAAGAAAACTACTGAGATTATCTATGTTATCTGTAGGCATATAGATACAAATAATTATTCACTCACATTTATTACTTGTAGTAGCTTTTATTGCTACTATACGATTGCTATTGCACTTGATCACTGATACTTGAAGAAAAGCACTTTTCCTCCATATAATTGCAACACCTCCGTGTGGACGTCCGGCCAACAAACCAGTTGAAACATCAACTGCTGACTTTCCTATAGCACTGAAATCAGAATCAATAGTGTTAAGAATCGAGAGATCTGATGGTAGAAGCCACGTCTCCTGCAAAGCCACTATGTCTGAAGTCTTACATAACGATCTAACACAATCAATACTGCGCTTGATGTTTTTACAATTGTATGAAATAAACACATTAGAATTCTTATTATCCATTATGGTTTTGGAATCTCTCAGCCCTCTTCCTCACCAGGTTAACTCCTGGTTTCTGCCTGAATGATATAAATTTCCTGAATTTGATGCCGTCTGGCCATGTGTAATCATCCAAGAAGAGCTCCATTTTACTGTTTGCAACAAAGATCTTGAACGAGTTATACGGCTTTTCTTCCTTTGTATGAATCCTTATCATTTCCGAGATTGTCTCACCCGTCCTTTCTTGAATATACTCGCATATATCCGATTGTGCAGTCTCTTTATTCACATTAGAAATAAACAAGGGCACCTTCATCTCTGCTGCCCGAAATTTCGCTTGAGGTTGCATTACTGCTTTCCCTGTTTGCCCCTCGAAACGGTTGCGATGCCTTCTACTTTGCACCAGTTTCCACTCACGGTTAGTTTTGCTGTTGTCCACCCACTCTCCGTCTCTTTGTACTACCTCTGCCATCGTTGGACGTCTCGGCCCAGCCTTTTCTTCGACTATTGGTTGGGGTGGAAACGACTTGAGCTCTCCAACCGACAAGATTTGTGAATCACTAGGAAAAGAACGTTCTTTTGCGTTATTCGCTTCTTGCACAATCACTTTTCGCGAAGTAGAGGCGGGAGGCGTCGCTTGGGTTTTCAAAAAGGACCGTTGTTGCATTGGTGGTGGCGGCAACGTCAGCGATTCAGATTGATTGATACCCACTTCAACCTCATTTTTCCGCCTGTCATTATCAAAAACATTTTCATTAATTAGACTTTGATTGAAGTGATTGACAGCAGCAGTCTTGGTCTTGTCAATTTTGCCATCTTCATTCAAAGAGAGATGTTTACAAGCCGCCAAATTTGAATGAGCCAACGGATTTTCACAACAAAATGCTGGCTTTCTATGACTTTCTGATGCCTCTTTCATACAATCAATCTGATTTCTAAGATCTTTCACTTGTTCGCTCTTAGCGTAATTATCTTTAATATCGTTTACCTCATTGCGAAGCCTTACAATATCCTTCAGCAGGGTCACAACGTCGACATGATCCACCGAAACTGGTGGCAACTTCTGAAGATCACGCGCTACAAAAATCGGAATAATATCCGGGTCCACTTCTTTGAAGAAACAGATCATATCCTCCAAATTCTTCTGCGTCTTTTTATCCCCTTTACGAGCTATTTTTCGTTGCTCTACTTCAACCGAAACAGAATCAAACAAGAGGTTTTTCGCCTCCGAAATTTCCTCTTCGGTAAACGCCGATGCACATATTTTTATGAGGCTTTCATTATCCATCACATCATTTTTATGTTGCATGTAAGCTAAAAGCTCACATATCACTATATTACAATTATTGCATTTCAATTTATTCTGCACCATTTCTAGCGCTCCTCACTGCATCTGATAACTTTTCTCAGAATGTTTTTAAAATTTTCATATTTATATTAAAATAACGGACATGTATTTCCGAGCATTTACTAAGAATGAAATCCAGTTGCACCGATAAAAACAAAAAACTACAGGCAAGTGTCTGCACAAATCGGGTAGCGGACGCGGAACGGTAGTGAGATAACAAGAGATTTGAGTTATTTTTAGACCCCATAACTGTTTTAATTAACTTCGAATTTTTATATACCTTGATATGGATTAGTAGAAGCCATGAAGACTTATTTTGACAAAGTTTTTAAAGAAAAAGTATTTAATAACGGCCCGGACGCGCCAAAATGCTTCTTTCTGAGAATGGCCGTTAAAATACTTTTAAACTTAAAATTAAACCACCGAAAAAACTGAAAAGTTTCAAATGTAGGCAAGCGCCACACAAGCAACCCAAGTAACAACCGATTGATTTAACTGAGTATTGAAGATTTCTTGAAGGCAATATGGCTAATTCCAGCTATTGCCTTGGCCAAAACTATAATGTCCCTCAAGATATCCCTAAGACTTGCTTGGAGGGTCAGTTAAGAAAAAGTGGGCACGGTATTTAGGAGAATATGAAGGGGGAGTTAATACTACTGCTAAATCATACTTTAACCTTACTTAAGCAATTGGGATTTAATAGGGTTTTCCAGATTCCTTAACTAAGGTTTCGCGATATCTTGAAGTTTAAGTTAAGGCAGCAAAATAGATTTAAATGCAAAATTAAAACTGTTTTATAATCTAAATCACTAAGGCAATTTTTGCTAAGCGAAGAAAAATTTAAAACGTTTTCAATTTAAGTAATCATAATAAAGAAAATATGGTGAATATTTTATGCTACAACACAAGAACTTTACTTAGTGTTAAGAATTTGTAAACTATAAGTAAATATGACAATTAGAAATCCGTTTTATTTCGTCGTAAGCATTAAAAATCTTAAACGCATGATCATTTATCGTGTAAAATCGATAGAAAGAGCCATAAAACAAACGGGCTCTCGAAATAGCTTGAAATAACAAAAAATTAAGAATAATTGTATATGGAATAAAAATAAAGTTATCATTTATGTCATTAATATTACCTTTTCTCATAACGTAATCACTTATTTCTTCAATAAAAACTATTACACTAGTCACATTTAACTGAAATCCACACTTTTTTCACGATATCACTTCGATTTTGTTTTGTTGTTTTGTTTTCTAAAAGTTCAAAATGGCGTATAATCTTGTTTTACTTGACGAAATCTGAATTTAGAAAAGTAAGGATTCAAAAGGGTAGTTGAGTATCAATGAAATCAAAGATTAATAAGTTCGATTTGAAATAATGCTATTTTAGAAAAGTTTTACTCAAAAACGATTTCCTCAAATCTCACTTAATACTTAATCGTTTTACTAAATCAAACGTAAGTAACATTTAAATCTCACAGTATTAAGTGATCCTTTAGTTTGATTATGTAAATCCTCAACGATTTAAGTGATACTTCCGATTGATTTCATGAATACTATTCTGATTTATTTGATCCTTTACTTTGATTTCTTAAATCAAGATTTCTTATCGCCGCCTCCGTGCTTGAATGTTCAACTTCCATTTGTACACTGTTCAGGAGAAGGTTTTTTTACTTATTATCAAACGAGATGTTTAGTTTCAGGAATGATAAATGCAAATTTATAGTTTTTAGTCTAATATATGAAATTGCCAATAAATTTGTTTACGATGCTGTGATTTTACGTATTTTATCATACTTTTAAAATGGAGGTTGAACAAAACTGCGAATAATAAAAACTTTTTATCAAAAAATTAAACCGCCGAAAAAACTGAAAAGCATTAAATAATTGGGAAACATTTTCTATTAGGACTTAATTTACTCACTTCTTAAAGTAATTTTGGTTAACCAAGAAATTTTAAGTCGGTGCCACACCACACAAGCAAATTCCTTAACTACCTATAGCGCGATGCGCGGCGGCACACGTTTTTCGGTTATTTCTTTGAATTTCAGGTAATTTAGTGATCGTTATTCGTTGATTCTGTGGCACCGACTCAAAATTTCTTGGTTAACCAAAATTACTTTAAGAAGTGAGTAAATTAAGTCCTAATAGAAAATGTTTCCCAATTATTTAATGCTTTTCAGTTTTTTCGGCGGTTTAATTTTTTGATAAAAAGTTTTTATTTTTTGCTTTTCAGTTTTTTTTGGGCTAATTTTTTTGACCCCAGCCAATCACCCTCCACAGCGTGGTCGCACCCCACAAGGTGGCCACACAACCTGGTTAAGGTTTAGGGACTAACAGAATGAGTTTCGATCACGACCGGTCGGTGAGGCGATTTTTGAGGGAGGCCTATGTCCAGCAGTGGACGTCTATCGGCTGAGATTATGATTATTAACATTCATATAAAAAAGACTCATAATTATACCTAGCAGTTATCATGTAAATCACAACACGGCAATACAATCTGTGAGTGAACAATAAAGTCACCCCTATTTTTCCACCCTTAGGGTTGGAATTTTATTTTCTAATTTTTATGGGACCAACTTCAAGGTATACCCTGTCGATTAAAAAAGGAATTATCAAAATCGGTCCACACAGTAAAAAGTTATGCGTGATCATACATAAAAAAAAATAAAATAAAAAAATATACGCGACGAATTGAGAACCTCCTCCTTTTTGTTTTTTCGTCGGTTAAAAATGTTCGTTCATGGAAATACAACACTCCTGCCATGGAGATAGCACAGTGTTCCTTAAAATTGTTGCGTGCTTGTTTGTCCAACCTCCTAATACCATATACAGGTTGATTAAATTACTTCGTAAAAAAATTTGTTTTTAGATGATAAAAGGTATAAGAAATTAAAATCAAGAAATAAAAAAAATTAGACTCAAGTAATAATAACATAAACATAACGAAATGATAAAATATACCTACTTAATTATTGTTAAAAATTTGGTTGTTGTGTTGAACCATTGTGAAAAACAGACAAAAGGACTATCAAACAGAATTAACATAATAATATACTTAATTCTCAACCGTTTTATTACAAAGTGAATTTATTAACATCCTGTATCAGTACGTTTAAGTTTATATTCGGAAATGAACATTATTAAAAAGTACTTATTGCTCGAAAGTCGCCAAAGTACGCCTTTTGCTTGTTTTGAAATTGGTAATCGCCTTCCTGCTGCAGCTTTTAACGTTACTCGCAGTTAGTTTTCTTAGTTTTGAACACAACAAAACTAATTTATTAGGTTTTTGCAAGCAAACTAAAGGAGCAACCAAGTTCATCACAGAAAAAACAAAATGGCCGGGTAGCGTGACGTACTGTGCTGTGATTGGTCGGTGGGCTGGAGTTTGAACACTCAAGCACGCAACAAATATTTCGATGCGGGACTTTGGGTAATGCTGTGGAGGTTGGCTAAACAAGCACGGAATTTTTGTTACGATGATGTGGGCTTCAAAATTTAAAACGTGAAATTTATTGTATTTTTTCTTGGAAAAGCCTTTTTTTACTTGACCTTCTGGACCTAAATTACATCGTTAACAATCCTGCATCAAAAAGTCATTTTCGACCAAAATGGAGTTTGAACACTTAAGCACGGAGCCGACGAAATCTCACAGTATTAAGTGATCCTTTAGTTTGATTAAGTAAATCCTCAACGATTTAAGTGATACTTCCAATTGATTTCATGAATACTATTCTGATTTATTTGATCCTTTACTTTGATTTCTTAAATCAAGATTTCTTTGTTTTGCAACAGAGTTAGTTTTTCTAATACCAAGTGTAAGTGTTGAAAGTGATAGACGTATGCAATATTATTAGACACAGAAATTAGATGTTTATGTACAATTGTGTTTATCAGAATGCATTACAAGGTTGTTCAAACGAATTAATATGATCTATGTTTGTGGCTGGCATGTTGGCGATTCGGGTAGGAAGTGACGTGACTTGGCTATGTCTATATGGCAGAATTTAAAAGGATAATTTCGAATTCAAGCTTTTGTAAGTATTCATCACTTCCGCTTATAGTTCCTTTCGCAAAATGACTTTTTTTTATAGTGTCCCTTTTGTACATGTAAACTTGAGCTAGTGGAGAAATGGTCATTTTTCGAACGGGTCATTTTGCGAAAAGCACATTTTGCGAAAAGGACGTTTTGAGAATTCTTTAAAAGCGTTATGGTTTTCAAAGAAAGTTATTATGTTTTTTTTGGTGTTTTAGCAATAAAGTGCATTTAAACAACAGCAGAGCTTGCATATAAAGTCAAGTGTAATTATTATTAGTATTTCTATATTTCTATCAGACCATTCTGCTCACACTTGTGGCTAAACAAAAACTGTTGTAATAATTTATTTCACTGCCTTTTGCTGCTTTTTAAGAACCACAAAAGTACATACCATAAGAAAATCAGCAATGGTTTTCAATGCTGTCATATCATCGAGTTATCATATTTTGTTTAGTTAAGAAAGCTGTGTTAGAGCTAGTTCGGAAAATATATATAAACTACCTGCATTGGCAACCTAATACTTTTAACTTATTTAAGTGTATCAAATACTTATTCAAAGACTAATCATACAAAATGTATTATGCTAAACAAGTCCGTGACCGTAACTACCTACCTACTTTGCTTCGATTAAGAGTGAAAGGCCCTACAATTTAGACCCATAATGCACCGTTCGCAAATATTTCTTCGAAACTGTCTACAAAAAATAAAAGCAAAAGGGACATTACGACAAAGGTTTTTTCGATGTGGTACATTTTGAGAAAGGGTCATTTTGGGAAAATACAATTTTAGAAAGGGACATTATGTAAAAGGAAAATTATGGGAAAGGGACATTTCTGTGTTAAAGGTTATTTTTTTATTTTTCAACGTCTTTGCTAATTTAATTTTTCTCCATCTTGTACAAACCGTCCCTCTAAATCAATTATTACTTATAAAATAAAAATTAATACAAAATTTATTTGTGTTTTGCCTAGCAAAAACTGATTTGAGGACAAACGTCTTAATATGGCTTTTAGTTTGGATAGCAAATCTTTTTTGCATTAGTGCGACTGTATAAGTCGAACAACTATCCCTTAATGATTTAATTCAGTTTACAAATAATGAGAGTTGAGTGAAAAGAGAATTTTATGGTTTATCTGAAACCTTAATTAATACTGAATAGGTTTAAGATGATTTAACTACGATTTGTATAATCTTTATTTTCTCAAAAAGCGGTATTGGAATACTATATAGCCTTTAAGAAATATGTGACTATATGAAATCGTTTTTTATTTAGTTAAATCACAATACAGGCACTGTTAAGATATATGCGATTTAAACAAAATTCTTCAGTGCTACTTGGGAAATTCATTAAATTACAAAAAGCGTGATGCGCGGCTGCGTATCGTTCGTTACCTTCGTTACTATCTGTTTTTTTATGGTATTTTGTAACCTTTTTGTTAGTTGATCCTGTGGCGCCAACTCAAAATTACATGGTATACTTACTAAGTTTAAGAAGCACTTTATTTGGTTTTAACTAAGAAAAAGTTTACTTAAGTATGCTTATATTTTTGCCTTTTCAGTTTTTTCGGCGTCTTAATTGTTTGAATTTTTTTTTGTAGAGAGTTAATGCGTGATTGATGAAACCCGTCTCCTTTTTTTTCGTCGGTCAAAAATTGTGGTGTTGTGGCCCGCAAGATATAGCAGAGGCTACTATGTGGCCCAAGGTAAAAAAAGATTGAGTAAGGCTGTGCTACTTGATATATTCGAGGTATTATATGTAAACTAACTGTCCCGGCAAACACAGTAGGTAGTGCCTTACAATTTCATATGGAAAAAATAAATTGTTGTCTGAGAACTTGTAAGATAGTAATTAAGCGCAATGTTTTCCTTCTTTTCTCAACTTTTAAACCTTCCCTGGACTACGACAAACCTTTCTAAATCAACCGAATCGGTTCTCGAGATTCAGTGAGACAAACGAACCACGATTGAGTACAGTAAGTAGTACACATAATTACATATGTGGTACGGTATTAATTAAACTGGAGACCTAATTTACCTAATTACCTATTATTTGTAAGTAATTTTTTTATCTAAAAAACAAATGCGGTGCCTCAAATTATTTTCGATTTATGGTTTGTAATTTTAAGTTTCATGTAATTTACCAAAATAACAGAAGCCAACGAGACGGAATGGGATCGATTTGTACGTGACCGTGTGACTGCGGCCAACCGCCTCGTGCCTGAATTGCCGGATCCTCTCAGAAAAAAAGTAAAACATCGCTGCTCCTCCATCTACGACTTGAATGTTCATCGAAACATAAATGTGGTTAGTGATCTTCGGTCGATTTTTTTTATCACGTTTTATATTGGATTCAAACACAGAGCGTAATATGGCAGCTAAATTATCGGGATCATCCTTAGCTGCGAGGTGTGTATATAAACAATGTTTATATAAAGAATATTGATGAGGTGTGCTGTGCCTGTGCAATATTTAATTTAATTTAATTCCGTAGACAGGTAGGTTCGCACGGACGGACTCGTTCAGCGTAACGCTTTTGTATATGATATCGGGCGCACTATACTGTAATACCAGAGAACAAGGGCTTTTAGCAATAAAGTAGCTTATAGGCTTTTAACTAGCTGAAGTGTTACACTGAACGAGGCCATGACTGTACCTAAAATTATATACAGTACAGGCTGTATGTGTATGGTAGATGAGTGTGGACGGTATAGGTACGTAAATAGGGGAAAGGGGGACCGTCTGCTATGCGTTCCACCCCAAAAATATTACAAGGGCCTAGACCAGGGACCCTGGGCCCTTTAATGTTTTTACAGATTTTCTTTTTTTTTTTTTTTTTTTTCATTTTTAAGAAATTATCAGAAAAAAAGTAACCGTCAAGATCACCACGCTAACATCACCACACTATAAATAACAACCAAGCTACCATTTTAAATCTACCGTTTCTGACCGTAAACGAACGGTTTCTGACGAAAATGTTTTTGGAGGAGTTCGGAATGAATTTGAATATAATATTAACAAGCTGAAAATTGCAGAAAACAGTGGTTTTGAATCGGAATAAACTAACTACAGTGTTAAAAAACTAAAATTTGTTGCACCAAGCAAGACAGCTGCAAAAAAAACTATGGGCCCTCAAACAACAAAAATAGGTGTTTTTTTTAACACAACTGTATAAAAAAAGTAAGATTTAATTTGTCGAAAACATCTTCTGTTCATACTCTTTCGAACAGTACGCAACAATCACAATTTATTTTAAAAAGTTTTTCGAAATTCTACTAATGAAATTAAAATTCGTTCGACAGAAACAAGATTAATAAATGTATTGTAAAAATTGCCGTCCCTAATTATACGCGAGCTGGGCTGTATTCCTTATTAATGTAAATTAAAGTAAAAAAAGTAAAAAATGATTTATTCAATACAGGATACAAGATATCGCTTATTGAAAGTCAATTAGACTAATCTAATTAATATTGATACCTTATTTCGTAAAGTAGGTATCCTATACTGATAGAGGCGAGGTAGTTCAGGGTGCCCACTAATTGGCTTAGGCAAACAAATGTTTGCCTTGCCTTACGACAATGGTCGCCTGGAGACGCCCCCAAACGAGCCCTCCTCTGTCAAATGATTCTACTCCCTTTCGCAATGATTTTACAACGTAGAGAAGAAAGGGGTAACAAACTCTACTTTACAATTTATTTATTTATTTTATTTATTTATTTCCACAGGTAGTTATTCGCAGTAGCAACTCTGCTTTCAGCGGTCGATGTCGATGCGGTATTGAGGTATTGATTCGATTTATTAAATCTTCCGTACTCTTTACTTGGACGCAGTGGCGCCCGTAAGGGCCCGTATTCCACCTGGCCGACGCCTAGCTCTCGACCACGACAAGTCGTGGGAGTGGGCGTGGCTTCTAGTCGGCGCGTCGCTATAGTGCTAGTATACTTATTTATTTATTTATTCAATAACTAACACTATCATTACAGGACAGTCCCAATTAAATAGTGTAGTACAAAGTACAATAATGTACATTTCAAAATATAAAAAAACATCACAAACAATCCAAAAAAAAAATTACGTATAACACACCACATATAATGTAACCTTTGTGAATTCATTCAACGAACACCCAAACAGATCTATTCTCTCCGCGACCCTGTTCAGCAGCTGCAGGGCCGGGGCCAGCGGCGCGCCGCCCAGCAGGCCGGTGCGCCGCGCGGGCACCGCGAACGTGCGCTCCACCCGCCGTCGCATCCGCGAACTTGGAACTATAAGCTGGATATTTTCCAGCAGCATTGGATTGCATAGATATCCCCGAAATATTTTGAAAAATGTTACTGCCACTGCTACTTTCCTTCTAACCTCCAGCTTGTCGTATCCAACCATGCCCAATATAAATAAGGTTGGATATGACAAGGGGTAAAAAGGATACACTCCATACATTCTTAAATAGAAGTATCGTAAATATTTATTCTGCAGGCGTTCCAACATTAGAATGTATTTTTGCTCATGAGGAGACCATATGATTGCGTTAGATTCCAATTTACTTCTTACCAGCGCGTTATACAAAACTTTAATAGACTCTATATTAGAGAAACCCTTTGACCTACGCAAAACAAAACCCAGAATCTGAAAAGCCCTCTTGCAGACATTCAAAATATGGTCTCTAAAAGACAAGTCCCGCGTTATCCAGACCCCCAGATCCCTGACTGCCTCTACCCGAGTTAGCGCTTTTCGCTCCATGCAATACCGGTGGTGATACGGCTCTCGAGCTCTGGTGAAAGAGATAGTCACGCACTTAGACACGTTAAACCGGAGTTTGTTTTCCTCGCTCCATCTCACAACCGCATCGATGTCCTGCTGTAAACGCTCACAATCAGTTTCACTCTTAATTCGCAGAAGCAATTTGAGGTCATCTGCAAACAGAAGGCAAACAGAATTCTTGACCACCAGAGGAAGATCATTAATCATGATAAGGAATTCTAAAGGCCCCAAATTACTTCCTTGGCTTACCCCTGATAGCGTATGATAGAGGTCCGATGAACTATTACCGTAATCAACATATTGGCGCCTGTCTTTTAAGTAGCTGGTAAAAAAAAATAACGTGTGAGGGGTGCATCCCAATGCAGCTAGTTTAAATAAAAGCACATCACTATCCACTGTGTCAAATGCCTTTCGAAAATCGAAATATGCCGCGTCCACCTGCTCACCTGCATCAACTGCTGGAGCAACATACGACATGAAATTCAGTAGGTTGCTAGTGGTGCTTCTTCCCGGCCGAAAACCATGTTGCGAGTCAGCCAGCTGCTTACGAATTTCCGTATACAGAACATGATGTATTGCCGACTCGAAAACTTTTGCAAACACTGACAGAACCGCTACAGGCCTGTAATCGTTCGCATCAGGACCCGCCTTCCCTTTCGGAACAGGTATTACTCTCGTTATTTTCCAGAGATCAGGAAAGAATGCAAACTTTAAGCAGAGATTAAAAATAAAGTGCAGCGGTTCTACCAGCAAAAAACGACAATCTTTTGCAAAGAAAGCGGGAATACCGTCCGGACCAGCAGACGTCTTGGGTGCAAGGCGCGCGAGGGCTCCCGCCACGTCCTGCAGCCGCAGCGCGTTCAAGTGCACACGGGCCGCACTACCTGTACTACCGACGGCCTCCGCCTCCGCCCGCATTGCTTCCTCCACGCTTAATGTTGCCGCCCTATCGCTAAATACTGACTTGAAAAAATTCGCGAATTCCAAAGCACTTTCCGATTCTGTCAATTTTTTATTATTTTTTTCCAAGCTACATTTATTTGAATTGGATCTTTTCGAGTTTAAATACTTCCAAAACAATTTGGGATTCTGTTTAAGTAAAAATTGAATTTTATCATTATTATTTTGACTCGCATTTTTAATTAATTCTTTGACCTTTGCCCTCTGCCTTGAAAAAGCTTCGTAGTCCTCCTGCGCTCCGGAACGTTTATATATTTTATGCAGCCTAGCCTTTAGAAAAATATCACGAATAAGTTCTGCCGTGTACCATTCTGGATATGAATATCTAGAATAAACAGACTTTCGTACTTTTCTCGGAATACAATCATCTAATATATTATATAAAATCTCATAAAAAAAATGTAGTGCCGAATTTGGTTCATTGGTCACATACAGCTCCGTCCAATCTACAGTCATTATTTTAAAATACAGCAATTGATAATCAGCCTTTTTGAAGTTCCAAGCATTAGCTATCCCCGCACCTGGTTCGCTGTTGTTGTCGCACATACCGGAACTAGCGGCCGTGGGCGCTGGTCGCGGACCGTCGTCACGGTGCCCCGAGGACCACGTCACCTGCAAAGGCGGGTGATACGCGTCCACTTTGACCAAAGGCTCATCAGAACGCTTAACACTCAGTCCATTATCGGAGGTAGTTAAAACTAAATCCAGCAATCTCTCATCTTTATTAGTTACAGTATTAAGTTGAATGAATTCACAATAGGCTAAAAAGAACTCAAAATAGTTCTTTATATAAACCGAGGAAGAGTTCAAATTGAAATCCCCAATCACTGTTACATTTTTAAAATTTGTACATAAATACTCTATTATTCTAAACATATTAAGGTACTCATAATCTTGGCTAGAGGGCGGAATATAAGAAACGCACAATAAACCGAATAACTTATTCCTACTCCCGACCGTAGCACACACTATTTCGAACAGCGCCGCCGAGATGTTTACGTTACACGGCGATAAATCCACTAACTTCATGGTAACGTCCGGTGTGGCCACTAACATGGCGCCTCCTTGCTTTCGCCCGTCGCTTCTGTCGCAGCGTAATACTGTGTAGTTTTTTGGAGCTATCTCCCTATCAAATATTGAATCATAACATCCTGTTTCCGTTATTGCAAATACCTTAGAGGGCGATGACAGCAGGTTATTATTAAATTCATCCAGTTTCGTTCTAAGGCCCCTTACATTCTGGTAGATAATTTCTAACTTTCGGCCTGATTCTGATTTAGACTTGGTGGTTTTGTGTAGAGGTGGGTAGACGAAATAACCACTCACTAAATTCCGCATTTACTGGCCATATCTCCGGGTCACATATTTTCTCAAAACTCGATTCTGGTACTCCAATCTTAATTATACTGTCGCGACGAAGGGCCCGAACACTCAAGGTCAAGGTATATCGAAGTGATGCAATCAATATACAGTGTGTCCGGGGAAGTTATAACATAATTTTAAGGGTGTATTCTATGATCAATTTCTTCGATGAAAACACCCCATATGGGGGGTCGCAGCCTCACCCCCCCTCAGTATGATGTTTTTAATTTTTTTTTTGCAAAAGTCGACCCCGCCTACTTTTAAATTCACAGTTAAAGATCTAAGGCTCACAGAACCTTCATTGAGATCTTGATCGAAGGCTAAGTAGTTAGGCTACCTAAGTTACTAACAAAATAACCAAGTATTGCTTTTACTTTTTTTTTTAAAGATGATAAACCAAAAAATATTTTTTTTTTTGTAATTTTTTTACGGTTTTTCAAAGTTTCCACAAAAAAATGCAGATACTTTTTTTTATTTTTTGTGTTTTATTGTTAGCTTTTGAGTTGTTCTCCAAATTGGTATTAGATTTATTTCTCTACGTCTATTACTTCAGAAATTATCAACTACCAAACAGACCCTTCGCTTTTACCTTTTAATTTAAGATTTCAGTTTAACCCACATTTTTTTTTAAAAAATAAAGTCAATATTTAATTATTTTGTTAGTTATTTTGGTAGCCTTCCTACTAAGCCTTCGTACAAGACCTAAATTAAGAGTCCTTTTACGCGTATAGTGGCGCCACTTTAGAAAAAAAATATTTTCTAAAGTAAGGCTTTTTTTCAGAACAAAGTGCTCCCTTGTTCATAAAATCTTGGTCCCTAGTATTTTTTTTAAGTATTTAAAACTAGGTGAGCTGGTGGTAACCAGGAAAAACTAATACTCTGAACCTGAAACATGAAAGTGGAACTGGTAAGGTAAGACCTTCTTATAACTACCTACTCAAAAAAATTTCTTTGTTAAAATAAGATTAAATCCGAATAATAGCAAGTAGCTGCCTGTAAGGCAATTCTTAATTTTCGTCTCAAAGTTATCGACTATTGTATTTCTATCTGTTTGTACTTGTATAAAAGGTGATCGAGTTCTCTTTCATGAAATTCCAAACATAGGAGAATATTTCAATAAGAGGCTTTATAGTTAAACTTGAACTTGTACAAAAGATTAGTTAAGAATAACATTTACTGTGCATGATACGCCGCCTACATCAGAAATTTCGAATATTCTTTTAAATGTTCTTTGCAGTAGATTTTAAGGTTATAATTTGTTCAAAGCGGCTGCTGGTGGTAGTCAGCGAGGTGCGAGCGAATGGTGCGATGCGCGATCAGACGTACACCGTTTGATATTTGTTAAAGTATGCGGAAAGTAAACGAGAGATCTTCGCTTCGCTGTAAGCAGTATCTATTCGCATTCAATAGTAATACGATGAATGAATGATCCCTTTCACAATGTAACTTTTTATTTGAATTACAATGTGCATTGAAGTAGGTAGGTAAGTACTTACATATTTGTTACGTTTTATATTAAAAAAATCTAAAATATCCATCCTAACCTAGTTCGTAGGTAGAGGCGGTCTAGGACGGCGCAATACCATAGAACAAGAGCTATTTTTCAATAAAGAAAAACCGGAAGTGTTACGCCGTCCTAGACCGCCACTGTATATTATAAATACTCAATTCGAAATTTTTATAAATCAGAATATAAAGATATATTTATCATAGGTTTTTACAGATGCTATGTAAGTAGGTAGTAATAAAAACTTTTTATAAAAAAATTAAACCGCCGAAAAAACTGAAAAGCATTAAATAATAGGGAAACATTTTCTATAAGGCCTTAATTTACTCACTTCTTAAAGTAATGTTGGATTACCAAGAAATTTTAAGTCGGCGCCACACCACACAAGCAAATTCATTATCTATGTAAAGCGCGATGCGCAGCGGCATACGTTTTTCGGTTATTTCTTTGAATTTCAGGTAATTTAGTGATCTTTATTCGTTGATTCTGTGGCACCGACTCAAAATTTCTTGGTAATTCAAAATTACATTAAGAAGTGAGTAAATTAAGGCCTAATAGAAAATGTTTCCCTATTATTTAATGCTTTTCAGTTTTTTCGGCGGTTTAATTTTTTTATAAAAAGTTTTTATTTTTTGCTTTTAAGTTTTTTTTGGGCTAATTGTTTTGACCCCAGCTAATAATCACCCTTCACAGGGTGGTCGCACCCCACAAGGTGGCCACACAACCTGGTGAAGGTTGAGGGACTAACAGGATGAGGTTCGATCACGACCGGTCGGTGAGGCGATTTGTGGGGGAGGCCTATGTCCAGCAGTGGACGTCTTTCGGCTGATTTTATTTCATTTCCAAAGATATTGTAGGTAGGTATCAAAAGTTATAATGTAACACGGAAATGCAACCTGTGAGTGGATAAATCGACCCGCCGACCAAAAAGTCACCCCTATTTTCCCACCCTTAGGGTGGGAATTTTATTTTTAAATTTTTATGGGACCAACTTCAAGGTTTACCCTGTCGATTAAAAAAAGAATTATTAAAATCGGTCCACACAAAAATATACGCGACGAATTGAGATCCTCCTCCTTTTTGTTTATTCGTCGGTTAAAAAAATTATCTCTATCAGGGGCGTAGCCTGGCTTTCGTCAAAAAGTAAAATTATGTTGGTTAAGTACAAAAAATAACCCTCATATGTATAAGAAAACTATTAAAGATATAAAAAATACATAATCTACGCCCCGGATCACAATGATATACCTGGGTGCTTCTTCGAGCAACGCATTATTTTGTGATTTGCGTGGCAATTTTGAGATATCATTTTTTTATTGTTTTGACATCAAAGTCCAAATATATAAGTAATACTAATGTTTTTAGTGGATGAGGCATCACAATAACTAAAAAACTTACTGAGATAATCAAAGTTAAAAAATCTTAAACCACGCAAATCACAAAAAATACCACGTAAATCAGAAGTAAAATTGTATTGATTTTATAGTAGTTATTGCTTCACATTATGGAATATCGAACTACCCTCAAACGCATACAAACTGGGCGTAGGCCCAGGGTATGTACGTACGACATTTTGAGGATTAAAATGGTTAATTTTTAGGTAGGTTAGATGTGAATAGGTTGGTAAGACACCAGTTTTTATGAGTTCAGTCTAGCATTTTTTTTCTTGAGTAATTTTGTAGTAAAAACGTATAAAAATTTGATTTACATCATAAAACAGTTACTTTATTAGTATTTTTTAAGGTATGTCCTTAAAGATTTTAAATTAACATCATCCGTTGAAAGTTTTTCATCATATTACTTTAATCTCTCTCTTTAGCGGTTTTTCTTCTATTTATCTCGGCGGATTTCTTTTTTGTAATTATTCCTTTCTTGAAAATGGCATTCTTATTCTAAAATATTACTTAATAATAATAATAATATTATTATTATGTTTCTCAATACTCTTCGGTATCACGGGATGGAGCCTAGTCCTTTGAGAGGCGTGCGAGGGGACGAATCCAACTCGTAGAGGCCCTTTCGAGAGTTTTGCTATATTGTATATGGATCACCTACCAGGCACCGCCACTAAATGCACAAATAGATCATGCACCCAGAGGCGGCACCCAGAAGGTGATGGGAACTATTGTAAACTGGATGACAAGAAATGGTTTATGGGGGTGAACTGTTTAATGGACCGGTTTACTGGTGCTATGTAGTGAAATACCGGTACGCCTGCCTTTTATGCAACATTTCACTTATTATCATGACAGACGGTGACTCGCTGTTTACTGGGTGGGCTTCCACTAAGTCGCCGATATATTGGCAACGGGTCGCAACACTGGGCGTGGACAGCTAAGGTTGTTGAAAGGTGAGACTACGGGCAGCATAAGATGCACCCGGCGTTATGACATTTTACACTTCCAACCTGGAGCATAGGCTTCGCTCTTGCTACTCCACTCTGGCCGGCTGGTGAAGGCAAGCTCAGAGGCGGGGGGTGTGTGATGTCTGCATGTGAGTGTATGTGTGATGACTGCGTGTGTCCCCGTGGAGGTAAAAGGTCCGTGGTGTCGCCACTGACCATCGACTTGCCACAAGCCGTCCCCGCGGTGACTAATTGCAATGGAAGTTCCAGACCGAAAGTACTGGAATTTCCCCTGGGCGATAGGGTCGTCATATCCCTACGCCTTATTATTATTTTTATGTTTCTCAATACTCTTCGGTATCACGGGATGGAGCCCGGTCCTTTGAGAGGCGTGCGAGGGGACGAATCCAACTCGTAGAGGCCCTTTCGAGAGTTTTGCTATATTGTATATGGATCACCAACCAGGCACCGCCACTAAATGCACAAATAGATCATGCACCCAGAGGCGGCACCCAGAAGGTGATAGGAACTATTGTAAAATGGATGACAAGAAATGGTTTATGGGGTTGAACTGTTTAATGGACCGGTTAACTGGTGCTATGGAGTGAAATACCGGTACGCCTGCCTTTAATGCAACATTTCACTAATTATCATGGCAGGCGGTGACTCGCTGTCCACTGGGTGGGCTTCCACTAAGTCGCCGATATATTGGCGACGGGTCGCAATACTGGTCGTGGACAGCTAAGGTTGTCGAGAGGTGAGACTGCGGGCAGCATAAGATGCACCCGGCGTTATAGTGGGTTTGTTAACGACCAAAGGTAATATTTTCTGCATTAAAGCATGAAACTTGGCACACTTGTTGCTTATGTGGCCCAGACTGAGAATCGCCCGGGAGGGAGCGGGAAACCCCCCTCTGGGGGGCTGGGGGTGGGGGTGAAGTTTCCTTCTACCGCGCGCGCTATCGATCCCTATTGCTGCTATTTTATAGCTAGTAGGGCAAGTGTGGTGTCATTTTCGGATAATTTAAGGATGAGGAATCCATTTCTGGAACAATTTTTTTACATTTCTATACAAAAAAATTGGAATTTACCATAAAATAGATAATTGTCGACGCAAAAAAAAATCTTCTAATGTTGATATTTTTTGAATGAGTATAGATATCAGCAAAATAAAAATATATTTGAAAAGCTGCATTCATGCAGTTTTCAAAAATATAGGGTTCGATATACTTTTTGTTTATATTTATGTGTTAAAAAAATAGTAAACACTGCGCGGAAGAGGTTGTAAAAATATTTAATGCCTAATTTCGGTTTAAAAATTACTTGGTTACTTCAAATTACTACCAAATACTGAACAGGGCCATTCAGCCTGTGATAAGTAACAACTTTCTGTATTCAAACATAGGTTGTATAGGTACCAAAAAAAAATACATTTCTTATACATTATCTACCCAATTAGCTGACAAGTATGTATGAAACATATGAAATTTTTGTGCTTTTGCCACTGGAATGAGTTGTTATTTACGATATCGCAAGACAGCTTGAGGAAGCGAGAGCATCAGAAGTGGACCTGCATAAGTCCCGACGGTGCACTTAAAAACGAGATATACTTCATCCATCAAGTCGACATAAAACCGTATATTGAAAGATGTCTGTGAACAACGCGGTTAAAACCGGAAGCAATCACTGTTGGTACAGGACACATTGATTTCAATGTTAAGCTCGAAAGGTCGCAACTGGTAAAGTCTACACTCAGACCGGCAAAAAACCGGGAGACCAAAACCCAAACTCGAAACTCTTTCAATTAGAACTCCAAAACCGTTTCGATTGCCTAGGGCGCAGCGTGGATGATGAAAATAATGGGTTCTTGAGAAGTTGTCAATGCGGTTGGAAGTAATTACTTACCTACTACTAAGCACACTTCATCTGATCGAGAAGAAGTGTGAAACGTCTCAGCAGACAACGGCACCGTGGAGGCATGCGGTTGGAGGTAAGTAACATCGACGTAGGATCTCATCATATCCGATCACGCAGGGAAACAGCTCTTTCCTTGTCCTTATCCTCCAGTGACCTTGTACTTTCTAATTAGGCCCGTTGTTTGCAGCCGTATCCCGGTTCCGTAAGTTACAACTGGTAACGCACATTGTTCAAAGACTTTTGTCTTGAGGCACCTCTTGCCTCAAGACAAAACTTGAACCTGCCACTCGGATGAGCATCGTTCAGTAAGCTTATTCAAGTTAAGCTAAGCATCCCGAACGATGCTCATCCGAGTTGAAGTCGACGGACGAACAGTTTGTCCCAGGTATGTATTCTTTAACAACTTCGAGTGTATTTAGTGTATGGTAGTCATTATCTTTGATTTGGAGTGGATTGAATTGTTCCTACATGGGCGCTGAACATTATCTTTGTTATGTCCATGTTCATTCTAATACCAACTCGATCGGAAGCCCAACTGAGGTGAGGACATCGAGCATTGTACTAGATCCTTCGCGGTCTGGGCCATAACTAGTAACTAATGAGTAATGTTGTCGCGGTTTATAATTATGCCTAGTTCCTTACAGTCCAGAGTCTTGAAGACATCCTGGAATGCAGCGGTTAACAGTTTTCTGGGAATATGATTAGCGTATAATGAAATTGAAGAATTTCTGACGGGCCATAAACGCTGGTTTTACCACTTGCCTTCTGAAGTTCGGCTGTGATGAAATAAATAAAACGAAAAAGAAGGAAATCATTTATTTACAGCAGCCTTTGTCACGCAAACATAACATAACATAACAATGAGACATACATTCAAACATATTTGATGCGACTTTACATGCAGTCTTGTTGTTTGTAAGATGATGACGGCCGAGATGTCCTCGGTATAGTGTCGGGTCCATGTTGCTCTCGGGACCTTATCTTGACTGTCAGTGATGGGTTGTCGTGTCGACGTGTATAATAGAAGTTCTGTCCATAGAACCTCTCGAATTCCCCCACAATCTCAGGTGTGGATATAGTACTCTACCAACCATCCTCGGTCTTCAGCCATGCCTGGCTTTGCCGAAAAAATAGATCTCGAGCAAAAACTTTGGAGGCTTTGTTTCGGTCTATGGCTCTTCACCTTAATATTTTTTTTATAAAATCGCCTGATGTCTCTTGTAATTGATATAAAGATCTGTCTCTTCAGCTGCCTGCAGGCAAAGGCATCCGGTGCCGTTGTCTGCTAAGACGTATCACGCCTCTTCTCTATCAGATCAAGTGTGCTTAGTAGTAAGTAATTACCTCTAACCGCAGTGACACTTCTCAAGAACCCTTCATTTACATCATCCACGCTGCGCCCTAGGCAATCGAAACGGTTTTGGAGTTCTAATTAAAAGAGTTTGGGTTTTGGTCTGCCGGTTTTGCCGGTCTGAGTGTAGACTTTACCAGTTGTGACCTTTCGAGCTTAACATTGATATGGAAAACTGTTCGTCCGTCGACTTCAACTCGGATGAGCATCGTTAAGCTTACCGACCGATGCTCATCCGAGTTGCAGGTTCAGATCTCGTCTTAAGGCCAGAGGTGCATCATCGTCTTGACGAAAGTCTTTGAACAATGTGCCTTACCAGTGATAACTTACGGAACAGGGACACGGTTGCAAACAGTGCCAGGTTAGAAAGTACAAGGTCACTGGAGGACAAAGACATGGAAAGAGCTGTTTCCCTGCTTGATCGGATATGATGAGATCTAATGTCGATGTTCTTACTTACCTCCAACCGCATTGACAACTTCTCAAGAACCCATTATTTACTTACATCATCCACGCTGTGCCCTAGGCAATCGAAACGGTTTTGGAGTTCTAATTGAAAGTGTTCCGAGTTTGGGTTTCGGTCTGCCGGTTTTGCCGGTCTGAGTGTTTAAAATAAATGTATTATTATCTATACCAATATTATAAAGAGGAAAGATTTGTTTGTTTGTAACGAATAGGCTCCGGAAATACTGAACCGATTTGAAAAATTCTTTCACTGGTAGGAAGCTACATTAACCCCGAGTGTCATAGGCTATATTAGATTTTCAAAAAAATTAGGGATCCTTACCTGAACTCAAATAATGTAACCCAAGGTGCAATATTTTTTCCGTTGTTTACATATTTTGACAGGTGGTTTGTTGTTGTTGTTTGTTTTTTATCAAGCCCATTTTGGGCAGGCAAAAGAACATAGTCTATAGAGCCAAGTATTTTGTAGTATCTTATATTCTATGGCGTAACGAAGTAAGCCGGGAAAGCTCGTTATTAATATATGTATTTACCAGTCGCGACCTTTCGAGCTTAACATTGATATCAATGTGTCCTGTACCAACAGTGATTGCTTCCGGTTCTAACCGCATTGATCACAGACATCTTTTAATATAGGTTATATGTCGACATGATGGATTAAGTCTATTTCTCTTTTTTGAGTGCACCGTCGAGACTTATGCAGGTCCACTTCCGATGCTCTCGCTTCCTTAAGCTGTCTTCCGATATCGTAAATAGCAACTCTTTTCAGTGGCAAAAGCACAAAAATTCCTTTGTTGCATACATACTTGTCAGCTAATTGGGTAGATAAATGTATGAGAAATGTATTTTTTTGTACTAATACAACCTATGTTTTAATACAGAAAGTTGTTATTTATCACAGGTTGAAATACCCTGTTCAGTATTTGGTAGTAATTTGAATTAACCAAGTAATTTTCAAACCGAAATTAGGCATTTAATATTTTTACATCCTCTTCCGCGCAGTGTTTACTATTTTTTTTAACACATAAATATAAACAAAAAGTATATCGAACCTTATATTTTTTAAAACTGCATGAATGCAGCTTTTCAAATATATTTTTATTTTGCTGATATCTATACTCATTCAAAAAATATCGTCATTAGAAGAATTTTTTTGCGTCGACAATTATCTATTTTATGGTAAATTCCAATTTTTTTGTATAGAAATGTAAAAAAATTGTTCCAGAAATGGATTCCTCATCCTTAAATTATCCGAAAATGACACCACACTTGCCCTAGTAGCTATAAAATAGCAGCAATAGGGATCAATAGCGCGCGCGGTAGAAGAAAACTTCACCCCCTCCCCCCGCCCCCCAGAGGGGGGTCTCCCGCTCCCTCCCGGGCGATTCTCAGTCTGGGCCACCTAAGCAACAACTGTGCCAAGTTTCATGCTTTAATGCGGAAAATATTGGTTGCCATACATTTATTGGACTTAACAAACCCACTATTATGACATTTTACACTTCCAACCTGGAGCATAGGCTTCGCTCTTGCTTCTCCACTCTGGCCGGCTGGTGAAGGCAAGCACAGAGGCGGGGGGGTGTGTGTGTGTGATGACTGCATGTAAGTGTGCGTGTGATGACTGCGTGTGTCCCCCTGGAGGTATAGGGTTCGTGGTGTCGCCACTCACCATCGACTCGCCACAAGCCATCCCTGCGGTGACTAATTGCAATGGAAGTTCCAGACCGAAAGTACTTATTTTTATTATTATTATACTATTAAGTAATGATAAGTATGTAAAACTATAGTAAAAATTTAAATAATATCAATTGCGTGACCAAAAACTTGATTTGCGTGGTCCAAATTGCCACGTAAACCACGCAAATCACAACCACCAAAATCAGAATAAAACCTTTATGATTTTTTTTTAATCAAACCTTTTGATTAAATAAACTGTTACTTAAATAAAAGTTATGTTACCGTATGTGTGTTTGCTACAATATTTTATTAAATGAATAAGTCCATGAACATCACTGGAAATCAAACCACGCAAATGAAAGATTTCAGAAACCAAACCCACGCAACGTTGTCTTTGCCTTTATTTTTCTGAAACTTGATGGCTCATCACACATCACACTTAGCTAGACCGCCGGAGTGTGGCTAGATATAACTTGTATTAGGATGACATAAGACAGGATCGCGAAACAAGGGACGTACGAGTGATTGAACGCTGATCCACGCAAATCAGAGGCAACCCCAAGACAAGTACAAATCTTTTTTTTTCTGAAAAAGTTAAACTTATATAATCATGTCAATATTTTTTATCGCAGTGTCAACTATGCAGGACTTAACGTTATTTTTTTTGTAATTTAGAATCTATTAGTTTAATAGATAAAATTATCTGAGTTGCCAAATCTGGGTAAGGGACACACCACGCAAATGGAAGAATGGGGGTTTGTAATTTTTTTTATCGCATTAAATACTTGAATACATGAAAAATCAGTGATGTCCCAGCTAAAGGGGGATGAAAACATTGCCTGAAAAAAAATATTGCAATCTTACTCAACGAATTCTATTTTTTTTTTGCGATGCCGCCTAAAAAACGTGTCCTGAAGAATGACCCACCTAATTAAGGCGTACTAAGATTTGTATAAGTATTATTTTTATTTTTACAAAGATTTTGAGGATTTGTTGTTTCTCAGGTTTTCTTGGTATAAAAATGTTTTCTTAGCGATGCATATCAGTTTACATTAAAATATAATTTATTTTCGAAATTCCAACTCAAAGTTTTCTAACCAGCTCAGGGTCTCAGACTGATCGTCTACATCGTTGCGCCCCGCGCCGCCGCTGCCGCGCCGCTTCCGTCAAGGGCTCAGCCAGCGTCCGTCGAACGCATCACGCTCCGCCGCGTGGCAAAGCACCGCCGACGTCGGTGGTCTCCTTTAAGGCCATACCTTTTCAATGCTTACGACTATGCATCTCAGACTAGCTTTTGTTAAACACAATCAATGAACTTGTTCCATCATTTGCTATCGCAGTCTAAATCGAGTGCATCCTAGCAGACAGATATTAAGTGTGAGCAGACATTTCGACGACAACAAAGTTTTTAACCGACGAAAAAACAAAAAGGAGGAGGTTCTCAATTCGTCGCGTATATATTTTTTTTTTTATATTATGATCACGCATAACTTTTAACTGTGTGGACCGATTTTAATAATTCTTTTTTTAATCGACAGGGTATACCTTGAAATTGGTCCCATAAAAATTTTGAAATAAAATTCCCACCCTAAGGGTGGGAAAATAGGGGTGACTTTTTGGTCGGCGGGTCGATTTATCCACTCACAGGTTGCATTTCCGTGTTACATTATAACTTTTGATACCTACCTACAATATCTTTGGAAATGAAATAAAATCAGCCGAAAGACGTCCACTGCTGGACATAGGCCTCCCTCACAAATCGCCTCACCGACCGGTCGTGATCGAACTTCATCCTGTTAGTCCCTCAACCTTTACCAGGTTGTGTGGCCACCTTGTGGGGTGATTAGCTGGGGTCAAAAAAATTAGCCAAAAAAAAACTGAAAATCAAAAAATAAAAACTTTTTATAAAAAAATTAAACCGCCGAAAAAACTGAAAAGCATTAAATAATAGGGAAACATTTTCTATTAGGCCTTAATTTACTCACTTCTTAAAGTAATTTTGGATTACCAAGAAATTTTGAGTCGGTGCCACAGAATCAACGAATAAAGATCACTAAATTACCTGAAATTCAAAGAAATAATCGAAAAACGTATGCCGCTGCGCATCGCGCTTTACATAGATAATGAATTTGCTTGTGTAGTGTGGCGCCGGCTTAAAATTTCTTGGTAATCCAAAATTATTTTAAGAAGTGAGTAAATTAAGGTCTAATAGAAAATGTTTCCCTATTATTTAATGCTTTTCAGTTTTTTCGGCATTTAATTTTTTTATAAAAAGTTTTTATTTTAATGAAAGTCTTGAACAGACACTTGTCAAATGTCGTCCTACCCTCAAATGCATACAAACTACGCGCAGGGATATGCTGTGCGCACACCATTTTAAATGATTTTGAGGTTTGAGGATTAATATAAAACTTTTTATCAAAAAATAAAACCGCCGAAAAAAAAACTGAAAAGCATAAAATAATAATCGAATTAGGGTAACATGCCCTATTACGGCGCGTTTTGACGACATTTTAAAGTAGGGTAAGAAATTAAACATTTCTAAATATTTTAGCAGATATTTGAATTTTTTTTTGACAGTCATGATAATTATATTTTCAATTTCAGTTGTCGTTTTATTTATTTTAAAGTGATAATTAATTTTAAATAAATATTTTGTCTGACAATTCGGAATTCCTATTACGGCGGCAAAAAAAAGTTTGAAGCCCATTACGGCGGTAAGCACAGCCTATTACGGAGTATGGGATGACAACACACTCACGATGAAACATTTTCATCTCAGCTCATGTTTCCGTGCAATCAGAAAATGGTATGCAATAGCTGTAATTGTTACTGGCACTGTACATAAATACAGGTTCTTCCTAGTAAGGGGCTATTTTGATAATATTTTGTGTTTCAACTATTTAATAAATGGCCTCGCGCTAAGAAGTTTCCAGTAATATAATTAGTTTAGGAAACACGAATATTGAATATTTGGCTGCATGGGCTACTATGTTCCTTTGCCTAACCTGAACAGGCGAATAACAAAATAACAATCAATCTACGGCATCGTAATGTTTTCCCATCTCTCTGTACAACGGAACGGAATGAATTAAATATGGGGACGATTTTTTTTATTAAGCCGCGCTGATAAAGAAACGATTTGAAAATGGCGGCTGAACGAATGCTATCTCGCGTATATTAGTATGAGGGAAGAGTTCAGAAGAGAGACAGGCCATACAACGGCCGCCATTTTGAGATCGTTTCTTTTTGTAAGCAGGTTATACCATACCCATAAAAGCGTAATTTGTGCAAATTTGGCTAGCTTATTAACATAATTTTTAATATTTGTTGTTAATCTACATTAAGTTAAGTTACAAATGATCATTATTTAATGTCTGTTGACCAGGTCAATATCTCAGTAGAGGCTCGACAAAAGTTTGTTCAAAAAAGGAAGATTTTGGCACAATTTTTCTCTAAATTTCCATATTTTTTTAAGTTTTTAATATTTGGTAGTATTCTTTGGACGACAAATAAAATATCGTGAAATTTTTTCAATAAATTAATCGAGCCGTATCGGAAATTAGTGCCTTTGGCAGACAGACAGACGGATGGATGGAAAAGACATATTAATAAGGCCCCAGGACGTGTACCCGAAACCTACATCAATAAACTGATACAAACCTATACTGAGAACTTCCTCTTTTCTAAATTCGGTTTAAAATAGGTACTAAGACCCTTCTTCTGAATTTAAAAAATACTTTTGTGAAAATCGGTTTTGACAAAATCGAAATAATCGTGTACAAACATGCATACAAACATACATACAGGTCGAATTGATTGACTGTTCGTTTTTCTCCAACTTTAATTTGAAAAGGCCAGGACGAGGGTTTTAATAATCCTACTAATATTATAAACGACAAAGTTTGTAATAAAGGATGTCTGTAACTCTTTCACGTAAAAACTACGAAATAGATTTTAATGAAACCTTACAAATAAAACATATTTAAAGGAAAATTTAACTGCCAAAGCAGCGGGGTGCAGTCAGTGAAGGTTTAGTTAAATGGTTAAAAAAGATTGAAAATGGATTTCTACCCAAGCGGAGAAAGTTAAAAAAAGAAAGATTCATTTTTTTACAACAACTTTGACACAAACATGCAATAAAATGGAACACAAAAAAAACAGTAAACCAAAATACAATAATAAATAAAACTACCAACGCATCATAATCAGTTTTGTATGGTGTGTCAAAGTTGCGGTAAAATCTAGTAGTACATTATTATATTGATGGGAAAATACGTAAGTACGAAATAAACCTTAGTATACATTTTTGTGTAAGTTTTTTAATTATTTACTTTACCTGTTATTCATAAAAAGTTAAAGTGCATTTTAGTTATTTAACGTATGTCAATTTAGACAGGATGTCACGTATTTACCATACAACAAACCAAATAAGTAGACCTGCAGTAAAGCTTTTTAAAATGTACGGTATCTTTTTGAATAATACGGTTAAATTGTTAGCTCTGTAATTTCCATACACCGTGTTAGGATTCCTTACAGCCTAATATCATAATTCTGAAATTTAATGTTAAGATATTTCGGTAATGTAAGTTATTACTAACACATAAGAGCACTCTTACTTTACCATAAAACTCTCAAATCGTTAGTAATCGTTGTATTAGACTATTTTTCTTCATTAAAACTCATACGTTAGGTTTCACAGTATTCTAAGAAACTTAAATTTTACTGTCAACTTTAAGCGTCAAAAACAAGGATTCTAGTTAAAAAACATGTTCCTCCAAAATTGGTTTTATACTTGAGAACTAATGAAAATCACACTTAAATAACGAAATGTTCATAAATTATATTTATTATACCACTGAATTTATAAATTACCGAGACTGCGTTTTTCCTATTACCGATGGTACCCTCCGTAATAGGCGGTACCCTCAAATAGCCTTCCTAACACGGCGGACTTTTGTTTACTCATATTTATTTGTTTTATTTGATTTTAAACAGAAATCAACTTGATTAACTAAGACTACTTGAATGTAAAAAGTATTCGATTATAGTAACATAATCTTAAAAAGCATTTGTTTAAACTAAAAACGAAGTCTGAAAATTCAATGTTCTACCGCGAGTCAGTCTGCGTTTGTATGAAACAGCTTCTCGCTATGGTGACGTTACACAAAATAATTAATTTAAGTAATTTTAAATGATTTTAAACGCACGAGTGCTGGGAAATAAGTTACGTGTTAGTTTCCCTTGGACAGTATGTAGTCACGTTTACCATACACAGCCACAACGAATCATAAATTGCAAAAGATGAAATAGAGCCGTAATAGGACGTGATTTTGACTAGCGCGGTAATAGGACGTTTTACCCTACTAAGTTCTTATAGTAATGTAGGGTATATACCAAGTAATTTTAAGTCGGAGCGCCACACAAGCAAATTCCATAATTACGTAAAGATTGATGCGCGGCAGCGCACGAATTTTGGTTATTTAATGATCTTTGTACGAGGAATCTGTGGCGCAGACTCAAAATTACTTGGTATATACCCTACATTACTTTAAGAACTTAGTAATTCGATTATTATTTTATGCATTTCAGTTTTTTTTTCGGCGGTTTTATTTTTTGATAAAAAGTTTTATTTTAACCCTGAAAGAACTGAAACAGTTCTTTCAGGGTTTTATTATTTTCTTCTCCCACAAGTCACACCGCTTATGGTGATCAGACGACATGGTTGACAGGGACGACAAGAAGACCGGTCTGTATGGCGATTTGTGGGGGAGGCCTATATCCAGCAGTGGACGTCTTTCGGCAGAAATGTTTATTATTTCATTTCATTTCAAAAGATATTTAAGTAAGTAAGTATCCAAAGTTATAATGTAAATACAGAACACGGCAATGCAACCTGTGAGTGCATAAAAGTCCCACTGACCAAAAGGTCACCCCTATTTTCCTACCCTTAGGGTGGGAATTTTATTTCCAAATTTTTATGGGACCCACTTCAGGGTGTGCCCTGTCGATTAAAAAAAGAATTATCAAAGTTGGACTTCTCTGTAAAAAGTTATGCGTGATCATACATTTAAAAAAAAAAAATATATATACGTGTCGAATTGAGTACCTCCTCCTTTTTTTTTTCGTCGGTCAAAAAATTAGGTAGGTAACATGCCCTATTACGGCGCGTTTTGACAACATTTGAAAGTAGGGTAAGAAATTAAGCATTTCTAAATATTTTAGCGAAATTTGAATTTTTTTTCGAAAATCATGATAATTATATTTTCTATTTCAGTTGTCGTTTTACTTATTTTAGAGTGATTATTAATTTTAAATAAATATATTTTCTGACAATTCGGAATTCCTATTACGGCGGCATGAAAGTTTGAAGCCCATTACGGCGGTAAGCACAGCCTATTACGGAGTATGGGATGATAACACACGCACGATGAAACATTTTGCTCATGGTTCCGTGCAATCAGAAAATAGTATGCAATGGGTGTAATTGGGCACTGTACATAAAAACAGGTTCTTCCTAGTTAGGGGCTAAATCAATATATATAAAACTCTTCCGTTACTGACTGACTGACTGACAGACAACGCAGAGCCGAAACTACTGGGCGTAGAAAGCTGAAAATTGTCACGTGGGTTCCTTGGGGAGTATAGGTGAGCACTAAGAAGGGATTTCCCGAAATTACCACGGGAACGGGAAAAAACAAGATTTTTGTGTGTATGAGACATCTGCGCGGGAAAAACCGCGGGGCAGCCTCTAGTATTTAATAAACGGTGATATTTAATGAATATTTGGCTATATGGACTACTATGTTCTTTTGCCTGACCTGAACTGGCAAATAACAACACAACAATCAATCAATCTACGGCATCGTAGCGTACTCTCTCCCATCTCTCTGCACAATGGAACGGAATGAATTAAATATGTGGACGATTTTATTTTTATAAGCCGCGCAGATATAATAAAAATTTTATTAAAATTAATAGAGCCGTTTCGGAAATAAGTGCCTGTGGCAGACAGACAGACGGTCAGATGGAATAGTCATATTAATAAGTTACCGGGACGTTACCCGAAACCTTAATCAATAAACTGATACAAACCTTAACTGAGAACTTCCTCTTTTCTGTCGGTTAAAAATAGGTACTAAAACCCTTCTCCTGAATTTAAAAAATACTTTTGTTCTGACAAACTTGAAATAATCGCGGAAAAACATACATACAGGTCGAACTGATAACCTCCTTTTTTGAAGTCGGTAAACAACAATTGCTGTTAGTTTTTATCTTACTTAAATTTGAAAAAGGCACGGACGAGGGTTTTAATAATCCTTCTAATATTATAAACGACAAAGGATGTTTGTAACTCTTTCACGTAAAAACTACGAAATGGATTTTAATGAAACCTTACAGATAAAACATATTTAAAGGAAAATTATACTGGCGAAGCAGCGGGGCGCAATCAGTGATGGTTTAGTTAAACGGTAAAAAAATGTATTACCCAAGCGGAGAAAGTTAAAAAAAGAAACAAAGATACATTTATTTTCAACAACGTTGACACATCCATACAAAAAATGGAACACAAAAAAAACAACAACAAAACATTAAACCAAAATACAATAATCATAATCAGTTTTGTATGGTGTGTCAAAGTTGCGGTAAAAGCTAGTAGTAAATTTACTTAACCATAGTATACATTTTTGTGTTAGTTTTTCAATTATTTAATTAAATTATTAGCTCTGTAATTTCCATACACCATGTTAGGATTCCTTATAGCCTACTATGGTAGGTACTAAAATATCTAATGAGTTTTTATACCCTAATTCAGAAATATAAAGTTAAGATATTTCGGTAATGTAAGTTATTACTTGCAAATAAGAGCACTTTGACTTGTATTAGACTATTTTTCTTTATAAAAACTCACACTTTAGGTTTCACAGTATTCTAAGAAACTTAAATTTTACAGTCAACTTTAAGCGTCAAAAACATGGATTCTAGTTTAAAAAAAATATATCTCCAAAATTGGTTTTATACTTGAGAACTATGAAAATTACACTTAAATAACGAAATGTTTATAAATTATATTTATTATACCACTAAATTTAAAAATTACCGACACTGCGTGTTATCCTATTACCGATGGTACCCACCGTAATAGGCGGTACCCACAAAAAGCCATCCTAACACGGCGGACTTTTGTTTACTCATATTTACTTGTTTTTTTATTTAAACAGAAATCAACTAGATTTACAAAGAATACTTGAATGTAAAAAGTATTCGAATATAGTAACATAATCTTAAAGTGTTTTTTTGAACTAAAAAGCGAAGTCTGAAAATTCAATGTTCTACCGCGAGTCTGCGTTTGTATGAAACAGTTTCTCGCTTTTTTGGCGTTTCACAAAATTATAAATTTAAGTAATTTTAAATGATTTTAAACGCACGAATGCTAGGAAATAAGTTACGTGATAGTTTCCTTTTGACACTATGTAGTCACCTTTACCATACACAGTCACAACGAATTATAAATTGCAAAACATAAAATGGAGCCGTAATAGGACGTGATTTTGACTACCGCGGTAATAGGACGTTTTACCCTATTCTGTGTTATCTTTAACTACAATATTTTTTCTGTGTATTTCACATAAGTACTTACCTTATTTTAAATACTTACATAATTTAGAAGGGCGTGATTTTTTATATCTACAGATTTCACATAAAGCGGTCTTTGCTTTTTGAATTATGGTACCTACATGAAATGACATGAGTGAGAAGGGCAAATAAGAGTTCAGTGTGCTAAAAACAATGGTCTAAAGCTGCGAGGGTCCCATTAGTGCATGCTAGTTCAACGGCAGAAGCTGCGCCGCGCGCGCCCGGGGTGCCCGGGATGCCCGGGGTGGCCGGGGTGCCCGGGGTGCCCGGGGCACGCGCCACTTGAAGCTCGTTAGAACCCAAACAAACAAAGACAGCTCGTCACGCGCGCTGAAACAATACTGCTCAGACATACGTTACCATTATTCTAATTGCACTGAACGCATTATTGTTTGTATTTTACGAATTTGCTTTAACTTTATTTGACTCTGTATACATATCATACTGTAGCTGTGGACTCTTTATTGTTTCTAATATCAGTATTTACCAACACTTGAACTTACATATAACTATATCGATACATTTGAACTCAACGTAGGTATATACTAACTAACATAAAAAAAACAAAGGCCATTAAATTGTGTAGATTAGGAACTAAAGCAGGAACAATTAAGACGTTGGTTTCACTCACTTACATATACATATCATGGAAATGCCAATTGTCGTAAGGGACATTTTTCGAAATTTCGTTTTTGATGCCATTATACTCAGTTTTTCACGCTCTATCGAATGGTATATTTGAAACCTCTCTAGCTTCCAAAGATTCTCAGAAATTTATTAAAAAAAAAAGCTTTAAGGGACATTTAATTTTTCCATTTTGGCGTAAGGGCCAATAAATTAAAATATTCTTGAGGATTTTTAAACGGTTTTGTCAATATGTCCTTTACGACGTAAAAAAATTTGTTGCAGTATCTAAAGCTGAAGGTCGTAAGGGTCGTAACTTAATGTTATGTTTATAAAAAACTCAGATTTTAATTATTATTTTGTATGAATTTGTTAAAAAATAATGTTTTAAAAGTACCCATTCGTTGATCTATTTAATCAGCCAATCAAAATGTAACTATATCTGAGTGGGTACGACGTCAAATGTCAATATGCATTGATTTCTAGCACTTTTTGTTGTATTCCTTAATCTAAACGTAACGGTGGGTTTTAATTTGACTCTATAGTAAAAGATAACAACTGACGAACTCACCATTTCTCTTGATGCCTAGTTCATTCCTGTCCCGAGTCTTGAAGATATACTCGAGTGCACAGCGGCTGCGGTAAACAGTTTTAGGGATATAACATAACCCTTTCTGAACCCAGTCCTCAGCAGCCTTCGAGGTCTGATCCTGTAGCCCAGCTGACATAGTGGCGTTTTTTTACAAACACTTCGATATAACCAGTACTACCCAGCTTCAAAGGCTTTCCAATAGTTCACAAATGCTAGGCAAAGAGGCAGATTATACTTTTCCGTCTTCTATATTACCTGCCTTAAAGCATGTATGTGATCCATGGTACTCTGCCTTTACGAGAAACAGCTAATTCGTAGAGCGAAGACCTCAAACCTACGCGCGAAACGATTCTTGATGACTTTCAAGAACAATTTATAAAGGTGGCTTAGATGTTCTTCAGCTGATTTTATGACCTGAAGAACAGTACTAACAAACTTCTGTTCCACACTTCTGGCGTTATCCCGTCGCTAATATCAGAATTTAACCGTTTCGCATTTAAATCTCCTATGTCAACTGTGACGTAAGTTTTTGAGCTATGCATAACACGGGATACATAATCTCCACTTTGTCGTTGGACTGTATTGATATGTAGCAGCGCATACTTGTATAACTTTTAACAAATACTGCTAGATTCATCGACGTACAAGACACGCTACCCTTGCCGTGATAATATCGGTATTTACAATGCTGTGAAGGGAATTGTTCACTATGCACCCGAAACCTTCCTGGGATTGTGGTTCTCCCTCCTCAACAATAATGTTTTACCGTAACGAACTCAATTCCTGCTTTAGCTTCGTTGACCCGGGATCAACTTTAGTTCGTACTCCCTGCCCCACATTTTCCTGACCGCTACCAAAGCGCAAACTAGGCCAAAACGTAAATTTTAGCCATGATCATACTAGTTGGTTTGTCATAATTGTCACACTTGGCAGGCAGGTTGGAGATCGCAGTATGGCTGTTTTGTACTAAGCTGTTGTAGGATCATCGATGGACGCTACTGCCCGTGCTTCGGTTTTTTTCCTTTAGTCGCCTTAGCCATATACATGGGAGATGGGGTGCTGGGAATCTAGTCATACATTACGTTACATAGCAACCATAACAAAAAAGCTTTTTAATGTAAGTCTTGTGATTTTTTGGTCTAACTGAAGTATTTATTCCTTAACCGTGTTAAAATCTAAATAACTTTAAACTTGGGCTGTAAACAAATTACTACCTATCTATCTTCTTTAAAGTGTTGATTTTTATTGAAGAAATTGAAGATTAATAACTTATTTTCGTTTAAATCTTACGAGGGCGCTATTGGAATTCTTAGGTATTAGTTATTTTATAAAAATTATGTACATTTTTTTATTTTAATAATTAATATTAAAACTTAATGTTTTGTACTTCTTATTTGAGAAATTTTATCATTTTGTTTCACAAGGGTAACCAAACAATAACATTTAACACTATAGACACAATAAAATATTTTTTTTAGTTTTATCAGTACTAATAACAACAAACTTGTTGGTATTTTAATTCCTTTACGCCCCTCAAATTTTACATATTAATTTTAAAATTAAATATTATAATAGACATACGACTACATTGGAAAAACACATATGGGACTTACAACCAATTATTTTATAAAGTTAAAAATAATGTATAGGTCGTAAGGGAAAAAGTTGAAAAAAAGCTCAGCGTAAGGGACAATGTTGCTAAAATTGGTAGGGCGTAAGGGACAAAATCTTCTAAACCATTAGTTGTAGCGTATTCAAACTAAAATAATTGAAAAGATCTTCAAAAATTAGCACTGGTCTTCTTTTCATTGATCGCTGTAAATCAAGGCAATCAAAAGTTACAAAAGGATTTGTAATTTTTTTTTTGTTTTTTGGCTCTCCTGAAAAGTCGTGCTTTGTCCCTTACGACAATTGGCATTTCCATGATCGATATGACTCGAAGTCGTTCTCATTAGATAATTGTATGTAAATCACAAATAAGTGTCCAAGCAGAAAGTTTTCAAGAATACAAATAAATAAGAATAGAAATACTGATAGATAGATAGACAGTTAATAGCAATCAATCAATTTAACATAAACTAGCTGTCCCGACGAACTTTTTACCGCGCCCTGAAATTTTATAAGCACAAATCAAATTGTCAAAGCAAACTTTCCCTTAAATTTTCTCACCTTCTAAACCTTCCCTGGACTACTACGAACATGTTAGAACCAAAATCAGCTAAATCGGCCCGGCCGTTCTCGAGTTTAAGCGAGACTAACGAACCACGATTCATTTTTATATAATAGTAGATAGATAGATGATAGATAGTAGATAGATATATTATTATATTTTACTTTAATTATTGATTAAAATGTGCTGCCTTATCGCTTAGAGCGATCTCTTTCAGACAACCGATGTGTATAGAAATAATGACTTCTATCAACTACACTAATTATATATTCATACTTAGGTACTTACTAAAATAGTAATTTTAATTATTTTTTTTGTCTAAATCTTATAGCCTCCGGAACATTGGACCGATTTCAAAAATTATTTTACTAAGTAAGTATATTATATCCTACATCCCTGTAAAACTAGGCTAAATAATATTTTCAAAAATTAATAACTCAAATTTAAAAACCAAGTCAGACCCCTCATCAACTTACTAGAACTAGAGCTAATCATCTTAAAAAGATCATGGTTGCCTTACCATATACTTTCAATATCATTAAAGCAACACGGAACCAAATTTTAAATCAATAGGACATGTGCAAGGTAGTTAGATCCCCTCATCCACTATTTAAGAGCTGCTCATCTTCAAAAGGCAGATCAGGTCATGGTTACTTTACTATATACTTTTAATATCATTGAAGTAACACGGTACCAAATTTAAAATCGATAGGACATATGGAAGGTAGTTAGATCCCCTCATCCACTATTTCAGAGCTGATCATCTTCAAACGGCAGATCAGGTCATGGTTACCTTAACATATACTTTAAATATCATTGAAGTAACACCGTACCATATTTCAAATCGATCGGACATAAGGAAGCTAGTTGTTAAAATTATAACACCCCTCTCTGAGTTTTTAGTTCAGGTTTAAAAATAGTACAGTGGCGGTCTAGGTCGCCGTAACTCTTCCGGTTTTATTTTCTGTATTGCATAATTGCTCTCTGTATTGCATAATAGCTCTTTTTATTTGGCAATACAGTCTAGGGCTGACGAAACCTTAGACAAATCTGTTACGGCCTCCTAGACCGCCACTGTACATACATAGGCTATAATTTACCTATATCGATCGTCTCTGTGGATAGTAAGTCAGAGGGAGATAACGGATTTTGATGCGTTTTTTTTTAATAGATAGAGTGATTCATTCAAGAGGAAGGTTTATATGTATTATTATACATGACATATATAATAGGTTAGGCGGAACGATATTCGCCGGGTTAACTAGTTATAAATACGCATTATAGGATGACTTTTCATGACGACGAGGGCGAGTCACTACACAGCACACACATGTTCGCCTCAACGTGTAGGGTAGGTATGATGCTTGACAAAATTAGTTTACATCTAAAATGGTTATACAATCATAATTGCTAGTAGTTTAAATTGAATCTGCTATTTACAATAACATACGACGAATGTGTCGACAGTTAGAGCTGCGCAGGCGCTGGCTGTCGGCTATTAACAAAATGAATAAGCCGTGTTCGTGCGAGTCATAAATCTTTTGAACAACTGGCGCAGTTGGTATTCTCCTACACTTCAACAATACATCAATTAGTTTATTTATTTATTTATAAGTGATCGTTTTTAGTTACCCACCTACTTTAAGTAAGTAGGTACGAACTACGAACCAAGTTGAAAATTAATCATCATAATTATAATGATATTCTGTGATATTTGTTTAACACGCTTATTTTGCTTACTCTCTGTCTGTCTGCAAAGTAAGTAACGTTTTAAGTAAAGTTTTAAACCACTTCTGGCGTTTGGATTGACTTGAAATTTGGGAACTGACTGGAATCCGACAATGACACACATTGACGGCCACTTTTGGCAACAATCTGTAGCTTTCTTTGGTCTTTAACCTAAAAGCTATACAACAATGCCCAAAAATACTAGGCTACAGTCATTATCTAGGGAAATACTGTTCACATTTTTGATATTAGCCTTAGTTAAGACGATAAAATGTTTTTTCGGGTGTGGCGCTACTTTAGCTGTGCTATGACTTTTAATGTGCGTATTACTGGATGTCTTGCCGTTAAAGTGAGGAAAACAGAAAACTCCGACCAAAAATTCAAATCTAGGGCAAAACTGTAGAGGTTGGGTTTTGCTTGTGATCTGTAATCAGCGTTGCGAGCGAAGCGAGCGTTGCTTGGCTTACCCGCGTTAAACTGAAATCTAACTCATGAGTTTTTCGAACTTTACGGTATACTTGGTCGTTACTCTGCAGATTACCTAGGGATTTTGCAGATTATCTTGGAAATGTTGAGAACTAAATATGTAGTTAATCTGCACTTTACCTGAGTTACGCACATTACCGGAAACATATACGTATATACTTATTAAAAATATGTATTATTGATGTAATGTCATATTTTGTTAAATCTTAGGTAATGTAGCATAGAGTAATATACAGCTACAAGCATCTCACTCAAGTAAATTCGCTGCACCCACGCTGCACGCTATTGCTGTCTGTCACCCCGCCTAGTCGCCGCTGGCACGCGACCATTCAGTCATACTAATAACTTAACCCCCTTTTGTTTTTCTGCACAAAGCCCACTATTTATTCATAAGATCTCTAGATTATGCTTTGACACGCGCTCCAGATCTCGCCTGTGATGTAAAGTGCCATAAAGTGTTGTTAGATGTCTAAAAAGGCATTCTTTTGTTTGCATCTATGCAAAGGATGGTAGTAATTTTACTAATAAATATACTGGTATGTATCGTTTTACTGTGATAGAATTAACTATTATACTTATGTTGTATGTAACTAGTACCTACTAAGTGTAAGGTGGTTTTTTGTGTACCCAGTTAAAGATTTTTTTTTTGTTAGTTTAGGTAGGTTTCCCTCTTACTATTATTTTTGTTTTGAGATTTTGACCCATGTCGCTTTGGGAATGTTGTAAGGGATGGTGAGCTGAATCCTTCCTTTGATTTTTTACCGCCTTGTCAGAAATAATTTGTATTCAGTTCTATAACAAGATCCCAGTGTAAACGACAAAGACGCATGGAAGTAGTCTAGCTCTGCACTTAAGATATTTTCATTATTTCATGTAATTTCATTTTTATTAATCTGTATAATGTTCATTGTATTGTCTGTCAACTAATTGTATTGTAATATCACAAAAGAACAAAAAAAAAAGAGAGATGTAAATTGTAAAGTAGAGTTTGTTACCCCTTTCTTCTCTACGCTGTAAAATCATTGCGAAAGGAAGTAGAATCATTTGACAGAGGAGGGCTCGTTTGGGGGCCTCTCCAGGCGACTATTGTCGTAAGGCAAGCCAAACATTTGTTTGCCTGAGCCAATTTGGTAAGCACCCTGAACTACCTCGCCTCTCACAGTATAGGATACTTTACCAAATAAGGTATCAATAGCGATTAGATTAGATGTAGTCAAATTGACTTTCAATATGTGATATCTTGTATCCTATATTGAACTAGCTTTTGCCCGCAGCTTCACACGCGCTTTTTCATTAAAATCGTAAATTACTGGTTGATTTACGACTCAGGATTTTGGTGACATCATTTCTGATCGCATCCATACCACCTTTAATATCTATCTTTATTTCAGTTCCCGTGGCAACTCCATAAATTCATTTCTACACTCCACCATTCAGACACTGAAACTTCTAACATTTCTTTAGCTGGTTGTTTTGTTGCATGTGAATTTTGGTAAATTTTTTCTTAATAGAACTCTGAATCTAATTACACCCACTGAAGAACCCGTTTTCCTATTTTTACGTGGAAATAAAGAAATATATATATGGCCAGATCGTTAAATTGGCCACTTCATGATATGGCCGGCCATTTCATGAAAAGTGATTTTTTCATGAAATGGCCGATTTTCGTAGGCCAGATCATTGAAATGTCAACGTTTAACGATTTGGCCAAGTAAAAGCATGATTATTTCATGAAATGGCCAAATGTTAGCGATCATATCGTTGAATAGTTAAAAATTTCTCCGCTAGTGGCGCTGTTGTTGCATTTGTGTTGTGTGTTTTGATTAGTGATGGGTAACTAAGTGATTTCAAAATTGAGGATGAGAGAGGGCCTCATTCTTTAGACATTCACTAATTTAGCAATATTAGCATTTATTGTATAAGTAACATACTTATATTTTCCAATTTAAATAATTAATATTAAAGTACCTACATAGTACGAACATAATTAATGTTAAGTGATTATTTGATGTAAGTAACATTATAATAAATAAAAAAATGCTTAAGTATAATCTTTTTTTTTTCACCTTTATATATATCACTCTACATTCATGATTTGGCCAAACGTGGTTGGCCAAATCGTTGAACATTGTCATTTCAAATACATTTCAACGATCCGGCCAACGAAAATTGGCCATTTCATGAAAAAATCACTTTTCATGAAATGGCCGGCCATATCATGAAATGGCCAATTCAACGATCTGGCCACGACATATACATATTTAACATGTCGCAAAAAATTACAGTTTTTAGTAACAGACAGTTTCAAAACAAGAATTCACTAAGAACTTTTGACTTTTCTGAACGCGTTCCTAATAATTACCAATGCCGAAACATTCGCGCTTCTGATCGGCTGCTAGAAAACCGTCTTGGCCTCTCAATGGGGAAGAAAACTGCCAATTTATCCCGCTAGTGTCGTTTGTACGGTCGGCCCATAACAAACAAAGTTTTGTATGTGATTTCCATTGGTAGTCCAATTATTTTTCAAAAGAACTCACTATGTAGCTGTTGGGTGTAAGGAAAATGAAAATCATAAGTTTCCTAACAACTCCCGGCTAGGAAGCTATGAGTTTAAAGAACTTTAAAGAAACCGAACGGATTGAGGTTATGTTTTCGACATTTTGAAGATTCCAACTACCGAAGTATTAGTTTTACTTCATGTTTGTTCCTAATTCTATATCTTATCGCAGTTTAGGGGGTCTGCAGTCCTCGCACAGAGTTTTCTGACCCATCTTGAGATGACCTTCGATTGTTTTAGGTTATATTTTGTTTTACTTGCAAAAGTCATTAAAAATGGTTTATTCGTATGAATTTGTGTCCATACACCTTAGTAATTAAATGAGAACTTGAGATAATGACAAGCAAATAGTCGTAGCTAACATTAACTAAAGTTTACCCATTGTTTACTTGCTCACGAAGTACGCGTTTTTGTCACGTATAAAGCCTTCTCATTCAATAATTTCTTCTTGCAACTATGTTTTCTTCTACGTTCCATACGATACAATACAATACAGTGTAAAATAACGTCGAAAAACACAAAAAATTGCCTGGTTATTGTATTTCACTTGTTTGTTATGGGCCGAACATATAGAGCGTCATCTACAAGAAGTTTTCCGTGTTCCCCATTAATTTTTTTTCGCCGGTCGTCGTTGGCGGATCCTGTGTTTACGGTTTCGTTACTGCAATGTCATGGACATTTTATACAGAAACTAGCACTGGTACATAAGTGATATTTAAATATAGTGTGTATTTGAATGTAGTTATCTTTTTTATATACACATTTACCTGATAATAACGTTTTTGTAAAGTCATATTACACAATTTAGGTTATTTTTCTCTCTCAGTTTAGTTACATTTTGTTGAAAAAATTACAGTTTCGTTGCATTTCGTTACGAATTATTAGAATTTACGGTTTCGTTACACATAAAGCATACTGTACATTATAGTTCAAAAGAACTAGATACAGCTACCTAATTTAATTAATTTATCAACTTAATTCAACAGAAAGAAGTCCACTGTTCGTCATAGGGTATCCCCCGCAGATTGCCACAGGGACAAACATTCTAAGGGGGTATTTCCGTAATTGCCACGCTTGGAAAAAGGGTTGGCGATCGCAGCGTGGCTCTTTTAAGGTTTCACCAAAGCAAAAATGAGTGAAAAAGGTATATTAGTGGTACATTTTTCATGTTTTGGCTTATTATGTATTTTTAATATTAAAATTAATAGTGTGTACATATAGCCCTATAGTAAAAGTTTCTTTACAAGTTACAGTTTCGTTATGACAGTTTAGTAATAACAGTTTCGTTACGTACAACTTTTTTGAAAATTACTCACCTTGAGAATCGACCGATTCAAGCTTCCGCTTAAGACTTAGTTCCATGGTCGATTACAACTTTGTTCTGATTCGGGTAGTTTGTTCACACTGACACTGTGAACATAGTTCTGCTAAAGAGTCACGGAACGAAAATAAACTGGAAATTTAATGTGCCTTACATATTCAATAGAGCAATAGGATCCACAGAATGTTACCTTATAAATTATGAGTAGGTGTAGAATATTGAGGAGTCCTATGTTGACTAGATTGTGAAACCTATAATAGTAATAAATATTTAAGAAACTCTCCCGTTACTGACTTACAGACAACGCAGAGCCGAAACTACTGGGTGTAATAAAGCTGAAAATTGGCATGTAGGTTACTTAGGGAGTGTAGGTGAGCACTTAGAAAGAATTTCCCGTAATTCCCTCGGGAACAGGAATTATACGGGCCAGTATGAAAAATCATCTTCATTCGTATCGACGTGAAATTTGGTTTAAAGGCTTCTCAGTAAAAAAAATCTGCTTAAATCTTTAAAACTATGCAACGGATGTTGATGCAGTTTTTAAATAGATAGAGTGATTCAAAAAGAAGGTTTTTAAGTAAGTATAATACATGAGCAACATAGTAATAGGTTAGGCTAGGCGGTACGAAGTTTGCCCTCCAAAAGTCTGAAGCGGTGTGGTTTCACGGGGCGAGAAATCGCCCCCCGGCGAACACACCCCTCATTGTGAGCGGGGAGACCATTGCCGTCGAATCGACCCTGAAGTACCTGGGGTTGGTCCTCGACGGCGCAGGTGGACGTTCCACGCTCACTTTGAGCGCCTGGGACCAAGGTTGCTTGTGGCGGCAGCAGCCCTGAGTAGGCCGTTGCCGAACCTTGGAGGGCCAGCGGCCTTTTGCCGGCAGCTCTATGCGGGGATCGTGCGGTCCATTGCGATGTACGGCGCCCCGATCTGGGCACCTGCTCTGGACAGCCACATCGAGGTGTTGATGGGCCGAGCCTAGCGAGTGATGGCTGTCCGGGTAGCGCGTGGATATCGCACGATCTCCCGCGAGGCGGCATGCGTGATGGCGTGGAGTCTGCCATGGGACCTCGCGGACACCTTCTACTGGCGCGAGGAGGCGCTTGCGAGAGACCACTGGCCCACTCCGCGCGAAACAGCAACTCGCCGGCAGGAGGCCGGCGCCGCTGCAGGGCGCTCAGGCTGGAGAGGCCGAGCGCGGGGCACAGGACGGTGGAGGCGATCCTCCCCGTTCTGCCACAGTGGTTGCATCGGCATCACGGGGCTCTCAGCTTTCGGCTAACGCAGGTGCTCTCGGGGCGCGAGCAGTCCCCCCGATGCCACCACTGTGACTGCCCTGAGGATACGGCCCAGCACACCTTGGAGGTGTGCCCAGCCTGGGCGACTGAAAGAGCGGCCCTCAAGGCCACCATTGGGCAGGACCTCTCCCTGCCGGCCGTGGTGCGAACTATGGTCGGCGGCAGAGAGCCCTGGGCAGTGTAGTCATAGAACGGCCCCGAGAAGGACGGCGGAACGCGGGTGTCCCGTTTCCGCCGTTGAGCGTTGGGAAACCACGCTCCGGGGGGACAATCATCGTGTCCCCCCCAGGAGAGGCTATACAGCCAGTGCTGGGGGAGGTCGCGGAGAAGCCCCGGGGCTGCAGGGTACTCGTTAGGAGTTTCCCCGCCCAAAAAAAAAAGGCGGTACGAAGTTTACTGTCGGCTAGTTATTACCTACCATAAACAATATTTTATTTAAATTCCTACAGATTTTGTTGCTGTCTCTACATACTGCAAATCACGTGGAGATTATACAGGGTGTATAGCAGATGAGTGGACGTACGTTAATGGGGGACAGGGGGGACCGTCTGCTATGCGTTCCACCCCTAAGATATGGGCTAGGCCCTATACATTTTTTTTAATGTTTTTTAATAACTTTTCAGTTGAAGTTTAGGTACTCAAATCAAATTTTTGACGAATAATTTATTTACATTAACTTAGTCTAGTGATTTAGACCCGGTTTAACTCTTTTTTCTTTAGTTTACTGCAAAGTTTTTGGAGACCATCGGAATAACCAGAGTTTACTGACTGGGAAAGTTAGGTCGTGGTTTGAGATAGCCCTGCTGCGCTTGTTCTCGGAGCCGGGAGCCCGGCCGCAACAGGAAACCGCAAGCCATCTACCTAAATAACTGTGTGCACTCAGACTCCGTTACAAGACACGGCTCGGCTCGTCCAGCAATATTTTATTTTTATTATTCATGTAACACTAGTACCTATCATTACCACAGAATATTATTACTTACCGCATTTGTAATAGGGTAGCATATAAACGCATAACTAATAAATATCGTTTATTAAAACAAACAAATCCAAAATAGCATCAAAATACTGATTGCACACAAAATTTGTCTACCAAAAATTACTGATATTGCAAACTTTTTAATATTTAATGTTTTACTACCACAAAAATTAAAACCCTAATTTTACTAGAAGCAAAGCCAGAACTTAGGAATTCTCCGCGACCCCCCCCCCAGCATTGGCTGAGTAGCCTCTTCACGGGGGGACAGGTGGTGGTAGTCCCCCCTGAGCGCGGATGGCTCTTCCTACGCTCGACGGCGGAAACGGAACACCCGCGTTCCGCCGTCCTTTTCGGGGCCGTTATATGACTACACGAGGCCCCCGCCTCACCCAACGACCCCGGGGCTCATATCAAACCTTTTTTTTTTAAGGCGGGGAAACTCCTAACGAGTACCCTGCAGCCCCGGGGGGAGCCACAGGGTTATGTGGGGTTCGCACCCACTAAAACCCCGCCGGTGTCCTTCTCGGCTGATAGCAGTAGGGTCGCGGGTAAGCCTGTGGAATTCTCCGCGACCCCCCCCCAGCATTGGCTGTATAGCCTCTCCTCGGAGGGACATGATGGTTGTCCCCCCGGAGCGTGGTAGCTTTCCCAACGCTCAACGGCGGAAACGGGACACCCGCGTTCCGCCGTCCTTCTCGGGGCCGTTATATGACTACACGAGGCCGCCGCCTCGTGCACCCAACGACCCCGGGGTCCCCTCTTAGTCGCCTCTTACAACAGGCGGGGGATACCTCAGTCCTATTCTTCGGCCCGGTACTGCAGGGCGTGCGGCGGCGCTTCAAGGTCTCGCGCCGCCGCGGCGACGAACTCGCCGTCTGGCCGGGTTCGCCGCCTCCCTCTCGCGTTCGGCCGCCTCCTTGGCGAGCATGACTGCTTCGCAGAAGGAGACGACCACCGCCCAGGCCTCTCGGCCGCCGACCATAGTTCGCACCACGGCCGGCAGGGAGAGGTCCTGCCCAATGGTGGCCTTGAGGGCCGCTCTTTCAGTCGCCCAGGCTGGGCACACCTCCAAGGTGTGCTGGGCCGTATCTTCAGGGCAGTCACAGTGGTGACATCGGGGGGACTGCTCGCGCCCCAGCATAGCAAGGTAGCTCCCGAAGCAACCATGCCCCGAGAGCACCTGCGTTAGCCGGAAGCTGAGAGCCCCGTGATGCCGATGCAACCACTGTGGCAGGACGGGGAGGATCGCCTCCACCGTCCTGTGCCCCGCGCTCGGCCTCTCCAGCCTGAGCGCCCAAACTTCCTCTGCAGCGGCGTCGGCCTCCTGCCGGCGAGCTGCTATTTCGCGCGGAGTGGGCCAGTGTTGTTTGTTTTTAAAAGTCTTTATTTCAGTATATAGTTTACATACAGTATTACAGAACACAGTAAAGTAATATATTTCAAAAATAATTCAAACATTTAACAGCAGAATTGCTTTTTCTAAATTTACGACATGAAGTTTTTATAATGTTGAGATTTGCTGGTGTGTTAGCAGTGGTTAAGTAGGTATCTTAGTCTTATAAAGTCAAGTCAAATACCGCCAACTAAACAGCTAAATCATAATTAAGAAAGAACAAAATAAAGGCGTTATGCAGTCTTATAAGCCATGCACATTTTAAACAATAAAACCAATGTATCGTAGTTATGCAAGTACACATTATTAATCATCATACCTACGATAAATGAACAAATTAATTTATAATCGAAACAAATAAAATTTTAAAATAAACTTAAAAGTTCGAGATGTAGGGTAGGCTAATTACAATTGCGTCAGACGCAAAAATTAACAAACGCGGGCCGCGGCAGGGCAGGGGAGGGCGCGGGCCGTCCCGTGGGCTGGCTGCTGGCTCGCTGCACCGCCCCGCCGCCACCGCCGCAGCCCGCGCCTCGCGCCCGTGTTCCATCACGCGGCATCTTCGTGGTCGAGAATGTAGTGGGCCAGTGGTCCCTCGCACGCGCCGCCTCGCGCCAGTAGAAGATGTCCGCGAGGGCCTTCGCGTCGAGGTCCCATGACAGACTCCACGCCATCACGCATGCCGCCTCGCGGGAGATTGTGCGATATCCACGCGCTACCCGGACAGCCATCACTCGCTGGGCTCGGCCCAGCAACACCTCGATGTGGCTGTCCAGTGCAGGTGCCCAGATCGGGGCGCCGTACATCGCAATGAACCGCACGATCCCCGCATAGAGCTGCCGGCAAAAGGCCGCTGGCCCTCCAAGGTTCGGCAGCAGCCTACTCAGGGCTGCTGCCGCCACAAGCAACCTTGGTCCCAGGCGCTCAAAGTGAGCGTGGAACGTCCACCTGCCGTCGAGGACCAACCCCAGGTACTTCAGGGTTGACTCGACGGCAATGGTCTCCCCGCCCACAATGAGGGGTGTGTTCGCCGGGGGGCGATTTCTCGCCCCGTGAAACCACACCGCCTGAGACTTTTGGAGGGCCACCTCAAGGCCCAACATTCTGATCCTGCGCACCACGTGCGCGACACCAGCGGTGGCGGTTATCGCCGTCTCCCTGTAATCGTACCCTCGAGTCGTCACCAGGGTGTCATCTGCATAGCAGGTTAGCTGGACACCCGGGAGTTTGGATCCGCGCAGCACCCAGTCATAGCCAAGGTTCCACAGAAGGGGGCCGAGAACGGACCCCTGTGGAACCCCGCAAGACATCGCCCGCCGGACCCAACCCTCTCGGCCAGGGTACGAGATGTACCTGTCCGAGAGATACGACTCGAGGACGAGCCGCAAGTAGGGAGGCACCCGATGATATTTCAGGGCCTCCCTGATACAGGGCCAGGGCAGGGTATTGAAGGCGTTGGCGATGTCCAACGACACCGTTAGCACCACCCCGCCCCCAGCAATCGCCTTATCCGCGATGTCGCGCACGCGCTGCACAGCATGCAGCGTGTAGCGACAGGCGCGGAACCCGAACTGGTTCTCCGACAGATCCGGCCCAACCGACTGAAGATGCCGGTTGATGCGGGCAGCTATCACTCTCTCGAGCAGCTTGCCCGCCTTTTTTTTTTTTTTAGGCGGGGAAACTCCTAACGAGTACCCTGCGACCCCGGGGGGAGTCGCAGGGTTATGTGGGGTTCGCACCCACTAAAACCCCGCCGGTGTCCATCTCGGCTGTTGGCAAAGGGGTCACGGGTGATCTTTCGATCGTTATGTTCAACTCCGCGACCCCCTCCAGCATTGGCTGTTAAGCCTCTTCACGGGGGGACAAGTGGTGGTAGTCCCCCCTGAGGCTTGCCCGCCTCGTCCAGCAGGACGATCGGCCGGAAGTCTTTCGGAGCGACAGAGTCGGCGAGCCGGCCCTCCTTACGTAGAAGGACCAGCTTGCCCGTCTTCCACTGCGCTGGAAACACTCCTTGTTCCATGCAGGTGGAAAACAGGCTGCGGAGCCGAGCCTACAACAGCTCTGGCTTTAGAGACAGAAACCAGGCCTTGGCGGGAATGCCATCCAGGCCTGGCGCTGTCTTCTTGCCGCGGAGGCGTTCGATCGCCGCTGCCAACTCTGCCTCAGTCACCTCTTCGGGGACTGACAGTTCGGGTTCTGGTCTGGACCCGTCACTCCCATCACTGGGGCCTGGTGCTCCCCACGGACGGGGAAAAGGGCCAAGACCACGCTATCCGCCACTTGAGGCTGGAGACTCTGTGTGAGTGGAGGCTCCCATGGCCGGAGCTTCTTCCGAGCCACTTTGTACGGGCGCCCTATGGATCCTCGTTCAGAGTCTCCAACAACTCCTTCCTTGCGTTGGCCTTGGCCTGCAGGATTGCCACCTTGAGAACTCGCTTGTTCTCCCGGTGCACGCCGTGGAGACGGACTTCTTCGTCTTCGTCTCTGTTTCGGCGTCGGCGCTGCCGGGTGTACCGGCGCCACGAAGCTACACAAGCTCTGTGCAGCTGCGTGAGCTCGTCGTTCCACCAGTACACCTGTCGCCTGGGGCGGAGCGTCCTCACGCGAGGCATGGCGGCATCACATACGCTGCTCATGGCCTCGCGGAACCACTCCACCTCGTCCTCGATCTCAGCAGCGCCATCAGGCATCGGGATCCAAGACTGCACCAAGGCGGCCTCCTGCAACAGTTCCCCGTCCATCTTTTTGATGGCCCATCTCGGACCGCTCGCAACCGGGGCAGCGGCGAGTGCTGCAGAGAGGTCGTACCGGATGTATTTATGGTCCGAGTACGTTTCCACCTCCGAAATCACTCGCCAACCCGTGACCTGCGGCAGCAAAGCCGGACTTGCGAACGTCAAGTCGACGATCGAAGACCCGTTATGCCGCACGCAGGTCGGTTCTGTGCCCCGGTTGATCACCGCGAGCCCTGCAGCCGTAGACCACTCCATCACCTTCCTGCCGCGCACGTCGGTAATCGGGGACCCCCACGCAGCACTCTTGGCGTTTAGGTCCCCAGCGACCAGCACGCTGCGGGCGGCGCTCCGCAGGACCAGTGCCTCTAGTTCCGCGAGGAAGGGTTCGAAGTCGCTCCGTGGAGCGTTGGGGGAGAAGTAGACGCTGACGAGCAGCATCTCCCCCAGAGTGCAGGCAACGAATCCCTCTCCTCGCGTCACGATCTCCGGCCTGAGAACGTGGTCTGCGGAGGGGCGGACGAATAGGCTCATATCAAACCTAACCTAACCTACAATTTTGTCGTGGACTATTTAGTAATATGTGCCCTGGATTTGAGTTAAACTCATTTATTATGATATGCAATGGGTCATTATAGTGTGCAAGTCAGTATTTGCCATAAGAATTTTAGCTTAAATGGCAAATACTAAATAATAATTTCAATTTACTTGAATTACATATTATTATTGTAACCGTCGAATACTTAAATTACACAAATAATGTCCAATGTCAAACAAATTTATAGTTTAAAAAGTCATAGATGATAGATCTATCTATACAATAATATTCATGTTCCAACACAAGATTTTTCAGTCGGCGACAAAACGCTTCGTCATTGATTTCCTCATTCAGCTCAGTTGGCAAATGCTCATAATAGTGTGGCCCGATGACGCGCGGGTTGTGTGTAGCGAACACCGTCCGACGAGGAACTGCGGCCAGGCTCCTCGCTCCCCGCAGCGCCCGCCCGCCGCACTCACGTCGTCGGAATGTACCTATATTTTTTCTGACATAAGTAATGATCTCGTAATGATATACTGAGTACGATGCGACTGGGGGCGCCCCTGTGTACGAACTTTACGTAACTTTATGCGCCATTCAAAACAAATTTCAATTTGGCTGACCTGACAGATTGTTGGTCCTTATTTTTCGCGAGCCGACCGTGCGCAGACACGCTCTCTAATGTAAGAGACAAGTATTTGTTACTGATGACTTTTATTCTTAGCGAAACGAAACTTGTGTCGCGCGCGTGTGGTCTGCCGCCGCGCCGGACCGCATCAGCCCGCGCTGCATATTAAATTGTGAAGCTTAATGATGTGACGGGTATGTATCGGTGTCTAGTTTCAACTTCAAAATTCATTAATTTCAAATGGTTTCACAGCAGAGGCAATGTAATATAACCTAATGGCAAGTTCAGTACTTTAATGGGAAGACAATAAGTAGTAGATATATAACAATGTATCAATATATATAAAACTCTTCCGTTACTGACTGACTGACTGACTGACAGACAACGCAGAGCCGAAACTACTGGGCGTAGCGGGCTAAAATTTTGCATTTAGGTTCCTTAGGGAGTGTAGGTGAGCACTAAGAAAGGATTTCCCGAAATTCCTATGGGAACGGGAAAAACGGGATTTTGGTGTTTATGAGAAATCTGCGCGGGTGAAATCGCGGGGCAGCCTCTAGTTATGTATAAGGGTGTCATTCATTCATACTGTCAGTCATGTTAAATCCCGAGTGCAGTGAGAGTTCCATAAGTTCCATAAGAATGTATGGAAATTCTATAAACAAGAAGTCAATACACTTTTTTTAGGATTATGAGAACAGTAACCAAAAAGTCCTATTTTCGAGCGGATGGGATAAAAAAATGTTTTCATCCCATCCGCTCGAAAAGGTAACGTAAACTTTAGTTCCTCTTTACTGTCTCTCGCCTCCGGAGGCGAGAAGGGTAGGGAACAACTTGCCCGCCCCGAGCACGTAGCTGTACTGACTGCAGCTGAGCGTGGGAAGAACACCGTACCTACGCTGAAAATTTATGGTAAGTGCTTCCCAAAAAACTTCGAGACGGCCACGGGTTAGGTGCGAGCCCCCACATACCCCCGTCGCTCCGAGTGACGATAGGCATTTCCCCCCGATAACAAAAAAAAGGTTTTAAGAATAAGTATTATGCAAGTAATAGGCTTTATATAGGTTGATGAAAAAATACTTACTACTTAGAAACTGGCTATTTATTGGACTCGCGCACACAATTCAATAAAATTTGCATAGAATTTTGTAGTAATTAGGTACCTACTTTCGAGTTGTTGTAGTAAGTATAGTGGGTTTGTTAAGTCCAATAAATGTATGGGAACCAATATTTTCTGCATTAAAGCATTAAACTTGGCACAGATGTTGCTAAGGTGGCCCAGACTGAGAATCGCCCGGGAGGGAGCGGGAGACCCCCCTCTGGGGGGCGGGGGGAGGGGATGAAGTTTTCTTCTACCGCGCGCGCTATCGATCCCTATTGCTGCTATTTTATAGCTACTAGGGCAAGTGTGGTGTCATTTTCGGATAATTTAAGGATGAGGAATCCATTTCTGGAACAATTTATTTACATTTCTATACAAAAAAATTGGAATTTACCATAAAATAGATAATTGTCGACGCAAAAAATATCTTCTATTGACGATATTTTTTAAATGAGTATAGATATCAGCAAAATAAAAATATATTATAATAATATATTTGAAAAGCTGCATTCATGCAGTTTTCAAAAATATAGGATTTAGAATACTTTTTGTTAATATTTATGTATTAAAAAAAATTGTAAACACACCGCGGAAGAGGTTGTAAAAATATTTAATGCCTAATTTCGTTTTGAAAATTACTTAGTTACTTCAAATTACTACCAAATACTGAACAGGGTCATTCAACCTGTGATAAGTAACAACTTTGTGTATTAAAACATAGGTTGTATAGGTACAAAAAAATACATTTCTCATACATTTATCTACCCAATTAGCTGACAAGTATATATGAAGCAAAGGAAATTTTTGTGCTTTTGCCACTGAAAAGAGTTGTTATTTACGATATCGAAAGACACCTTAAAGAAGCCAGAGCATCGGAAGTGGACCTGCATAAGTCTCGACGGTGACTCAAAAAAGTGAAATAGACTTCATCCATCATGTCGACATATAACCGTATATTGAAAGATGTCTGTGATCAATGCGGTTAGAACCGGAAGCAATCACTGTTGGTACAGGACAAATTGATATCAATGTTAAGCTCGAAAGGTCGCGACTGGTAAAGTCTACACTCAGACTGCCAAAACCGGCAGACCAAAACCTAAACTAGGAACACTTTCAATCAGAACTCCAAAACCGTTTCGATTGCCTAGGGCGCAGCGTGGATGATGTAAATGATGGGTTCTTGAGAAGTGTCACTGCGGTTGGAGGTAATTACTTACTACTAAGCACACTTGATATGATGGAGAAGAGGCGTGATACGTCTCAGCAGACAACGGCACTGGATGCCTTTGCCTGCAGGCAGCTGAAGAGACAGATCTTTATATCAATTACAAGAGACATCAGGCGATTTTATACAAAACATATTAAGGTAAAGAGCCATAGACCGAAACAAAGCCTCCAACGTTTTTGCTCGAGATCTATCTATTCGGCAAAGCCAGGCATGGCTGAAGACCGAGGATGGTTGGTAGAGTACTATATCCACACCTGAGATTGTAGGGGAATTCGAGAAGTTCTATGGACAGAACTTCTATCATACACGTCGACACGACAACCTATCACTGACGGTCAAGATAAGGTGTCGAGAGCAACATGGACCCGACAATAGTGTCGGACCGAGGACATCTCGGCCGTCATCATCTTACAAACAACAAGACTGCATGTAAAGTCGCATCAAATATGTTTGAATGTATGTCTCATTGTTATGTTATGTTATGTTTGTGTGACAAAGGCTGCTGTAAATAAATGATTTCCTTCTTTTTTTCTTTCATCACAGCCGAACTACAGAAGGCAAGTGGTATAACCAGCGTTTATGGCCCGTCAGAAATTCTTCAATTCTATTATACGCTAATCATATTCCCCCAAAACTGTTAACCGCTGCATTTCAGGATGTCTTCAAGACTCTGGACTGGAAGGAACTAGGCTTCATTATAAACGGCGACAACATTACTCACTTACCGCGAAGGATCTAGTACAACGCTCGATGTCCTCACCTCAGTTGGGCTTCCGAACGAGTTGGTATTAGAATGAACATGGACATAACAAAGATAATGTTCAGCGCCCATGTAGGAACAATTCCATCCACTCCAAATCAAAGACAATGCACTATAATACACTCGAAGTTGTTAAAGAATACATACCTGGGACAAACTGTTTGTCCGTCGACTTCAACTCGGATGAGCATCGTTCGGGAAGCTTAGCTTAACTTGAATAAGCTTACCGAACGATGCTCATCCGAGTGGCAGGTTCAAGTTTTTTCTTGAGGCAAGAGGTGCCTCAAGACAAAAGTCTTTGAACAATGTGCGTTACCAGTGATAACTTACGGAACCGGGACACGGCTGCAAACAACGGGCCTAATTAGAAAGTACAAGGTCACTGGAGGATAAGGACAAGGGAAGAGCTGTTTCCCTGCGTGATCGGATATGATGAGATCTTATGTGGATGTTACTTACCTCCAACCGCATGCCTCCACGGTGCCGTTGTCTGCTGAGACGTATCACACCTCTTCTCCATCAGATCAAGTGTGCTTAGTAGGAAGTAATTACCTCCAACCGCATTGACAACTTCTCAAGAACTCATCATTTACATAATCCACGCTGCGCCCTAGGCAATCGAAACGGTTTTGGAGTTCTAATTGAAAGAGTTCCGAGTTTGGGTTGGTCTGCCGGTTTTACCGGTCTGAGTGTAGACTTTACCAGTTGCGACCTTTCGAGCTTAACATTGATATCAATGTGTCCTGTACCAACAGTGATTGCTTCCGGTTCTAACCGCGTTGATCACAGACATCTTTCAATATACGGTTATAAGTCGACATGATGGATGAAGTATATCTCGTTTTTAAGTGCACCGTCGGGACATATGCAGGTCGACTACCGATGCTCTCGTTTCCTCAAGCTGTCTTCCGATATCGTAAATAACAACTCTTTTCAGTGGCAAAAGCACAAAAAATTCCTTTGTTTCATACATACTTGTCAGCTAATTGGGTAGATAAATGTATGAGAAATGTATTTTTTTTGTACCTATACACAGAGATGTACAAGATACCTCAAATAAAGTATCTGAATACAAGATACAAATACCTTTATAAATAAGTATTTCAGATACCAGATGCAAATACCTTTCTAAAATAGTATCTGAAATACAAGATACAAAATACGTATCTTTAAGATACTTTTTTATAGATAAAATACTTTTTTCATAACTTTTTTTATGAGTTTTTTTTAAAGAGTTAATCGCGCTCATTTCGTATATTGGACAAAAAACATTATATAAAACGAGCTGGCCCGGCGAACTTCGTACCGCCCTACAATGTAAGTAAGTATAGACAATGTTTGTGTTCGTTTGCATCGAATAGGCTCATAACTACCGGACCGTTTTATTATTTCATCTTATGAATCCTACATTATCCCTGATGAAACATAATAGCACAAGCATAGCTCAAATCAATATATATAAAACTCTTCCGTTACTGACTGACTGACTGACTGACTGACTGACTGACTGACTGACTGACAGACAACGCAGAGCCGAAACTACTGGGCGTAGCGTGCTGAAATTTTGCATGTAGGTTCCTTAGGGAGTGAAGGTGAGCACTAAGAAGGGATTTCCCGAAATTCCCACGGGAACGGGAAACAAACGGGAATTTTGTGTTTATGAGAAATTGCGCGGGAAAAACCGCGGGGCAGCCTCTATCTCAGTATTACATAAAGAAAGAAATAATACTTATACAATATTATAATTAAAGCCTTTCCACTATTCTGAATTCTTGGAAATATTCTATGTATTGTCAATTTAATAGTAGAGACCGACCGAAACACGATTTTCAGCTGAAACCGAAACCGAACCTTCGGCTCTGGACTCAGTTTCGGCCAAAACCGAAACCGAAAATCACGTTGCCTTGTCAAATATTTATATTTTTTTGTGAACACCTAGTATTATATATACCCGGTACGCGTCCATACTAAAAGAGAAAGCGTTTTTACACTTCTAAATATTTTCCTTTCGCCATTTTAATATGTTACTAACACTATAAAAACTGAGATCGGATTAAGTTGTTTGTTTAACAAAACCAACGCATATAGAATATTTTATGCTGAAGCTATGGACATCAAAATCAAGGTAAATTTGTTATGATGCTAAAAAACGTTTTCTCCCGAAACGCAAATTTAATCAAAAAACTAGCTCTCTCACTATGGCACGATTGCGGTTCAGGGAGACAGCATAAGTTTTTTTAATAACTTTTTTGTAAACGTAAAGTATGGCCCACCGACAACATCTACCCACCTAAAACAGTGAGCTCGTGCAAGAAAGCTCCGCGCGCGTATCTTCCGAGGTTAGCCGAGCGTTGCTCGAACACAGAGTTTCGGTTTCGGCAAAAGGTTCAAAAGCAATTTTTGGTCGAAACTGGCCGAAACCGAAACCGAACCTTCGGTCAGTTTCTATTGAATAGCCTGTATTCTATAGGCTAACTTCTACTATATCTATAAAAATGTATCGTGGTTCGGTAGTCTCGCTAAAACTCGAGAACGGCCGGGACGATTTAGCTGATTACGGTTTTGAAATGTTCGTTTTAGTCCAGGGAAGGTTCAAAAGGTTAGAAAATATAGAAAACGGAGGGGAAGTTAGTTAAAACGACATTTTAATTTTTCCATATAAAATTGTAAGGCGCGATACGAAGTTCGCCGGGAAAGCTAGTCAGGAATAATTCAGGATTCTAATGGTTTTTTTTTTAATATCGGTCTAGTTAGTTATGGAGGGAGTTTATTCGATACAAAGAAACAATAATTATTTTCCTCTTAACAAGAAAAAATTAAAACGCCATGCACAAACACACACTCATAATTCAATCTAAAAGTATTTTGCAAACAAAGTATCTTCAAGATACTAAGATACCTAACAAAAGTATTTAAATACCAGATACAAAATGCATTTTAAGAAAAGGATCTAGATACAAGATTGAAGATACGTATTTTGTATCTTGTATCTGTATTTAAGATACTTTTATCTTAGATAAGTCACATCTCTGCCTATACAACCTATGTTTTAAAACAGCAAGTTGTTACTTATCACGGGTTGAATGACCCTGTTCAGTATTTTTTTTGTTCAGTATTAAAGATATCGAGATATTATATTGAATCACATTATTTTTACTTTTTATGAGGGTAGGGATAGTCATTTAGGTTCCTTGGAATGTGTAGAGGAAAAATTCCAATGGAAAAAAGGATAGCTATAAAAAAAATTAAAGCGCAAGCGAATAGGTACGAACTTTTTACCTACAGGTATATAGCTATAGCTAAAGGCAATGCACACGCAAGTATGTGCTCCTTGTGTGTGTAACCCTTTTTTTCTAGTCGATTAAATAAAAATGGTGTGAAAGAATTATAGCTTTTTACAATTCAATATTATAGATTGTAGGACAATTTGCGTGACGGAGCTCAATTGTTATTGGATTTTTTATTGCAAATTTAATTTTCCAGTGTTCTGCCTTAATTTGAGTTTACAGTGTTTGTCACTAATATCAGCCTAGCAAAAGAATCAATAAAACACACATCAAGCATCGCGGTCATGAGTTTTACGGAATTTCAGTAAAAGCGGTTTTTGGTCATACATAGTGCTAGTGGCATGCTATTGAGGCGGAGCAGAGCGAAATCGTCTTATTATTGTCACTTTTTAAACTTTTTTTACCATGCATAACTAGGGCTGCTGTCAGCAGCAGCAGTGCTGTGATTAAAAAAAACGACAGGTGTATAAATACCAAATGGTAGACCAAATGCTATAAAACTCATAAGTCTAAGAAAAGTAGCAATGGTTAACCTTACCCAGTGAGTTGTAATTACTACGTAATAGAGACGCTCGTTTTAACAAAAATCGTGTCCGCCTTTTCCCCCTCCCTCTTTCTCTCGCGTCTCATAGATTATGATAGTGCAGAAGTGCACAGCTCAAACACAGCTATGAAACCTACGAAACTTAATTTGATTTATTGCATAATTATGACTTGGTAATAAAAAATATAAATTGAAGAAGTAAAAGAATTAATAATTATTTTGTACTTAATTAAAATAAAATTTGTTCAAAAATTAAATTGCTCAAAAATAAATTATTTAAATAAAATGAAAATCCATAAATGTCATTTAGCATTATTTTATATAACTTAAAAAAAACATTAAGTTAGATTCTGACGCTCAGACGAAGTCAGACAAAAGAGGAGGTCACAGCCAACAATAAGTACCTACGTGTCCTATCTGTACGATTTACTCTCTGTATTTTCTTAGAAAATGGCGGAACCGTGGAATACACTAGAAAATAATGTAAAAAACTAGTTTTAATTGATGTTTTGGATACTTACCGATGATAAGTCACACCGATGTCTTTTTTTACTCCAATGGAGTGATTTGTGCATCCATTCATTATGCAAGACGGCATTTTCTCATATATTTTTTTTAGACCCGAAAGCGGGTGATCACCTCGAGCGTCGGGGAGCGAATAAACACGTTGGAGCTAATTAGCTCCAACGCACTGCGCCAGAACCAGTTCAAGGTTGTCGTTTCCATAAGCTAGTAATAATAGTTCAATGATCGGACATAAGGAAGCTAGTTAGATCCCCTCATCACCTAGAAAAGAGCTGATGATTTTCAAACCGCTGATCAGATCTACATGAGACATGGCTAAGAAGTTAAGAACACTCGGGCTAAAATTATCTATGATACAAAAAAAAACTTAACGAGAATCGGTTAATCCGTTTTGGCTTTACGATGCCACAGACAATACACAGACAGAGAGAAAACAAGAAACAACACATCAGTGATTTTAAAAATGGCGGCCTTATTGCGATTTCTTCCAGGTAACCGGTTTTTTTTATATGAATAACACAAGATAATGTGCAAAGAAATATTAAAATAACGACAATAAGGCAAATTCTTACATTATTTATACTGATGAACTGATGACATATACAAAGTTTGCTGACCGACAAATGGCAGGCGACCTAATGAGATTTTTGATTTACAACAGTCATTTTGTAAGATCGAGACCGCGTTCCGAGGTGAAACCGCGAAATTACAGAACGCGAGATTCTAACCGCAAACTCTTCTCAACTCAACCGTGCCGCTAGGTATGCCCGCATCACAATAAAAGGCATAGCTTAAGTAGAGCCACCCGCGAAAAAAATTATATCTTTTAAACTAAGGCAACAGGAACAGTATTCTATTATACAGTGTGTCCGGGGAAGTTATAACATAATTTTAAGGGTGTATTTTATGATCAATTTCATTAGCGAAAACACCCCATATGGGGGTCGCAGCCTCACCCCCCCCTCAGTAAGATTTTTTTTTTTGCAAGTCGACCCCGCCTACTTTTAAATTCACAGTGAAAGATCTCAGGCTCACAGAACCTTCATAACGAGAGATTATAGGCCCTTCTCTCAATACAATACGAGACGCACAGGAGACTCGAATCGGGTCTCGGAAGCTAGTTGCTGCGGAGTTGACGTGTGTTAAGACTGGATTTCTCGTATTTAACATCCAAGTAACCAGAGAAGAAGGAAGAAGGCTACACTTGTGAGGTTTTTTCTCTGGATAAGTACTTTTATGATTTATGTATCCAGTCTCATTTGCAAATCTCAACTCCGCAGCAACTAGTCTCCGAGATCCGAGTCTCCTGTGCGTCTCATAATAAGAGGGCCATGATTAAAAAAAATTTGTTCTCAACTCAACATTACTGAGTGAAAATAGGGACGTATCCAATCCAATACGCTCCTTACCTAAATTTTTTTAGAAGCCCAACGTCTCAGAAAAAACTTAGTTAGAGACCGTAGCTGTGGTGCAATGCAAACAATCATCAATACCTACATAATTTACAACAAAGTCGCTTCCCGTGTCTGTCCCTATGTATGCTTAAATCTTAGAAATTATGAAATTGATTTTGATGCTGTTTTTTGATAGATTTTTTTTTAAATAGATGTTTCAAGAGAAAGGTACAACACAAAATACTCAGAGAAATATGAATAATGAGTTAGGCGGTACGAAGTTCGCCGAGTCGACTCGTTCGCTTATAAATTTAAAATTAAATAATTTTATTTGTGAATTGTATTGACAGCGACAATGGCCCGTCACGACCTGTCACTCAGCTTTGTCACTTATTTGAATGACGAGCAATGTGACACTCAACTCCGTAAAGACACCGCGCCGCGGCTCGCATCAATGTGACAATTGAATGCGCGGCTCTCGACATCCGCATATTGTAACATGTCATTACCGCGCTGGGGTGGCAAATATCAAATTTTGAATATTATTCAAGTGGTTATGTTTATATTTAAAACTGTTCTGCAGTTGTTAAAATAAATAGTTATACAATACTAAGGGTTTTGCTGGCAATGCGGTTATATTTTTTTTAATTTAAAATCAAATTTAATTTAAAAGTTACATGCATTTTGCTGCTAACGTAAACATAATTTTTTATTACTGTAGCAGCGAGTACAGTCTATAAACTAAATAGGTACATACATAGTAAAGTAATCAAATGTTTATAACCGGGTGGGGTTTTGATTAAAAATAGCTTTATTCAAGTGTTTTTTAAACTTATAATTATTTAAGTACATAGTGTAGACTAGCTTTTGCCCGCAGCTTCGCACGCGCTTTTTCATTAAAATCGTTAATTACTGGTTGATTTACGACTCAGGATTTTGGTGACACCATTTCTGATCGCACCCCCTAAAAATATCTAAAACAAACCACCAAGAGTAAGTAGTCAGAGTAGTAGTAGTAGTTCGTAGTTTCAGTTCCCGTGACAACTCCATAAATTCATTTCTACACTCCACCATTCAGACACTGAAACTTCTAACATTTCTATTATCTGTTTGGGTAAAAGTAGTTGGATATACGTACCTACATACCTAATATATGTAACTCGAGTAAAAAAAAGTTGAAGATTTTTAGGCGCTTTATGTTTTTGGGAATGTTCCGTTACCATGTGAATTTTGGTTAATTTTTTCTTAATAGAACTCTGAATCTAATTACACCCACTGAAGAACCCGTTTTCCTATTTTTACGTGGTAATAAAGAAATATATATATATATATATATATATTGTTTTAATACTAACTAAAGAGTCCCGTTTTACGTTCCCGTGGGAATTTAGTATATTTCTTCCTTCCAACACTTGTAGACCAAATTTCACGTTGGCATACTCAAGGAAATCGATTTTTCATACTAAATAATTAGTCCTGTAACCCTATTCCCATGGGAATTTAGTAAATTCCTTTCTTCAACACCCTTTCATCTACTGAGGAACCTGTACACAAATTTCACGTCGATACACTCAAGGAAGTCGAGTTTTCATTCTCACAAAAAAGTCCCGTTATTTCAATTCCCGTGGGAATTTTCTTAAATACTTTCTTTCCACATTCCTACATTTACTGAGGAACTTGTACACCAAATTTCACGTCGAAACACTCAAGGATGTCAATTTTTCATTCTCACTAAAAAAGTCCCATAATTCCCGTTCCCGTGGGAATTTTGTAAATTCCTTTCTTTCAACACTCTTTCATTCACTGAGGAACCTGTACACCAAGTTTCACGTCGATACACTCAATAATGTCGATTTTTCATACTAACTAAAACGTCCCGTAATTCCCGTTCCTGAGGGAATTTTGGAAAATCCTTTCTTAGCGGATGCCTACGCCATAACATCTACCTGCATGCCAAATTTCAGCTTAATCCGTCCAGTAGTTTGGGCTGTGCGTTGATAGATCACTATGTCAGTCAGTCAGTCAGTCAGTCACCTTTGAATTTTATATATATAGATAAAGAATTATTTGATTTGATTTGATTTAGGTATGTAAAACGGGTTTTTATACATATGTCGTAGGAAGATTTGATAAGATTTCCTTGAGTATGCCAACGTGAAATTTGGTCTACAAGTGTAAGAGTGTTGGAAGGAAGATATATACTAAATTCCTACGGGAACGTAAAACGGGACTCTTTAGTTAGTATTAAAACAATGTATATGTCGTGGCCAAATCGTAAAATTGGCCATTTCATGATCTGGCCGGCCATTTCATGAAAAGTGCATATTTCATGAAATGGCATTTAATCCTTTGGCCAGATCGTCGAAACCTCAACGTTTAAGGATTTGGCCGACCACGTTTGGCCAAATCGTTGTTGTGTAACCTAAAAATTTAAATTCCATTATTGAAGTTGTTAAGTTCCCTTTACTAGCTAAATATAAATAATCTAACTCAGAACACAATAACAAGTAAACAAAAATTTATTTGTAGTTATTCGAGTAATGTATGATTTAAGAACTGTCTAGTGAAAAGAGAAATAAAGGAAGGCGCTCCCGAATCTGTGTGAACATTGAAATGTGAGACCACCCCCGCATTACAATCAAATGGGTTAGGTTAGGAAAATCTCAAGAACGCCCTGCAGTACCGGGCCGAAGAATAGGACTGAGGTATCCCCTGCCTGTCGTAAGAGGCGACTAAGAGGGGACCCCGGGGTCGTTGGGTGCACGAGGCGGGGGCCTCGTGTAGTCATATAACGGCCCCGAGAAGGACGGCGGAACGCGGGTGTCCCGTTTCCGCCGTTGAGCGTTGGGAAAGCTACCACGCTCCGGGGGGACAACCATCATTTTCCCCCGAGGAGAGGCTATACAGCCAATGCTGGGGAGTGTTGCGGAGAATTCCACAGGCGCACCCGCGACCCTCCTGTTATAAGTCGAGAAGACACCGGCGGGGTTTTAGTGGATGCGAACCCCACATAACCCTGAATTTGATTGTGTTTATTATCATTATTCCTAGGTAGTTTTAACAAAAACTAGTAAGTAATTTCGAAGAACTAGCTATTCCCGTTTTTGGGAAAGGTTAACCTTGACGAAATAATGTATCGTGGTTTTTTGATTCCACTAGAGTTTCTCAATTATAAAAAACTTTGTTATATCCTCAAAAAGGTTATATTGAAAATCCAGATCTTTACCTCCTATAGATTTACCGTCTTATTCATAAAAAACCCCTAAAATGGCCTAAACGTTCAATTTAGTTAAAACGTTTGCTAACGCTAAAATACTGATTTTAAAAAATGAAACAAATAAACAACTTATTTATGATGAGAAAGAAAAACACATTGATCATAAAATATTTATTTTCAATTTATAAATAATTTCTTAACTCTTAGATACCTATACCGATTACCTATATTGATTTTGTTCCTTTTTTCAGGTCGCTACGACGAAAGTTTTGCAGTTTCCACAGGAAATATTTTTGTTGTTACTTGCCTCCTAGGGACGATTCTCCTTAGATGGGGCCGTGTCCAGGTGCCCGGCCAGCGCAGCGCGTAATATCTTTTGCTTTTCCATTTTGCAAACTGCCAAATGCCCTCAAAATACTAAACGAAGTATACCTACTTATGTTAATAAAGTTAAATAATTTTAATAAACAATACCTCGGTAACTACGTAACTAGGTACCTATGTAATGCCGGTAGGTAATGCTTGAACAAAACAAAAAATCATCAGTCACCTCAGCTGACTGAGTCAATCAATCATAAAAAGTTTTTTTTTCCTCTAGAATTTGGTGCGCCACTGCTGGGCAAAGGCCCCAAAAATAGACATTTTTTTTTTTGTTAAATGATTGATCGTGGATTGACCTGGTGCGACAACCTGAAAATGCAAAAAAATACTATTGGCCTCATGTAGTTATAGCAGGCCTAAATTACGTTTATGAATAATGCATTTTGAAATCAGTATTTTAGCGTTAGCAAACGTTTTAACTAAATTGAACGTTTAGACCATTTTAGGGGTTTTTTATGAATAAGACGGTAAATCTATAGGAGGTAAAGATCTGGATTTTCAATATAACCTTTTTGAGGATATAACAAAGTTTTTTATAATTGAGAAACTCTAGTGGAATCAAAAAACCACGATACATTATTTCGTCAAAGATAACCTTTCCCAAAAACGGGAATAGCTAGTTCTTCGAAATTACTTACTAGTTTTTGTTAAAACTACCTAGGAATAATGATAATAAACACAATCAAATTCTGGTAATTCAGATTTGATTTAAAAGTAATAATTAAAAATATATTTATTATTTATTACTTTTTCCAATAAAATGTAGTAAGTAACCGATGTGGGCGACTGACATATGACTGTCCCTTTCCCTCAGTATGCTATATCAAAGAGATAGACTCTGTTCATTCGGTCGTTCGATTTATTTGTCGTATATCGTCCTAATAAACAATGAATAGTAACAGAATCATATCACAAAAAGAGCTAATCTAATAATACCTATCTCTTTGTCTTGTATGTACGAGTTTACCATTACTGGAAAATCTAACCTATCTCCGAACCAGTATTGCCAATGGCTATTTACCAGATTCCCCAAGATCACTGGTCAAATTCCCCAAATTTGGGGAGAAAAATATCCTGATTCCCCACAAAATCCCCTCACAATGAGATAGTGAACTATTTACAAAATAACTTTAAAAATCAACCATTTGTTAATATCACTTAAAAAATCATCCGGTATATTATAATCCTCCTCCGGTTTTCTCTTATATTCAGGCCTAAAAGTAAAAACTAGGTTATAGGTATATTATGTAAAAACTGATGAAGTGTAAATTTAACATAATCGAACAAAAACTTTTGTACTTCAAATAACCAAATATTTACATAGGTATAGCAAAGACTGGGGATAATCAACTGACTGATTTTAAGGTGGAGTGATACATTTTTATTATTGTATTTCGCTATTATTCAGTAATTTAAACGAATAAGGTTAATAATCACTTCTCTAAAGATAAGTTTTAGCTTTTTTATCATTAAAATAAATAAGTAATTATAATAATAATAATAATAATTTTTTTTCAATGATTGATACATAAAACCATTTTACATAATATCTAACAGATAACATATATTCGGTTTGCCGACGACATCGTAGTCATGGCAAGGTCGATGGAGGAACTCAGCACGATGCTCGAAGGCCTCAACCGAGTCTCCCAACAGGTGGGCCTTAAAATGAACATGGACAAGACGAAGGTCATGTCTAATGTCCATGTTCTGCCTACCCCAGTTATGGTTGGGAACTCGGTTCTCGAAGTTGTCGACGAGTACGTATACCTAGGACAAACCCTCCAGTTAGGTAGGTCCAACTTCGAGAAGGAGGTCAATCGCCGAATCCAGCTCGGATGGGCGGCGTTCGGGAAACTACGCAACGTCTTCTCGTCCAATATTCCTCAGTGCCTGAAGACGAAGGTATTTAACCAATGTGTGCTGCCAGTGATGAAATACGGTTCTGAAACGTGGTGCTTCACTATAGGGCTTATGAACAGGCTCCGAGTAGCTCAACGAGCCATGGAGCGGGCTATGCTCGGGATTTCTCTGCGGGATCGAATCAGAAATGAGGACATACGCAGAGAAACCAGGGTCACCGACATAGCCAAGCCGATAAGCTCGTTGAAGTGGCAATGGGCAGGTCATATAGCCCGCAGAACAGATGGCCGCTGGGGCCGAAAAGTTCTCGAGTGGAGACCACGGATCGGCAAGCGCATCGTAGGACGTCCACCGACCAGATGGACGGATGATCTGCGCAAGGCTGCGGGTCCACGCTGGATGCAGGCCACCTGCGATCGGTACAGATGGAGAGCCTTGAGGGAGGCCTATGTCCAGCAGTGGACGTCTTACGGCTGAAATGATGATGATGATGAACATACGCTCAACACGGAGCTGGTGGCGCTGCGCGTGTGCACTTATCGGCTCTAGAGCCGCTGCAGGTGCAGTCCGCCCTACGTGCCCTGAGGCCCAAAAGGTCAATAGGACCGGACGGAATGCCTCCTTTCCTGGTGCGCGACTGCAGGATGGTGTTGTTGGAACCACTTACATACATTTTCAACCTTTGCCTCGAGAAATCGTTTTTTCCTGATAGGTGGAAAATTACCCGAGTGATTCCGGTGCCGAAGGGGGAAAACGCGAATGAGGCAAGTGGTTATAGGCCGGTAGCCGTTTTGTCCACATTCTCAAAGGTGTTTGAGTCTGCTCTATATAAAAGTATATCGTCCGAGGTTAAGGCACAAATGTCAGATGCGCAGCATGGATTTAGGCAGGGTCGTAGTACTACCACCAATTTATTAAATTTTATGTCCTTTGTAATACCATCCGTAGATAGGGGGGTGCAGGTGGATGCGGCATACTTCGACTTCCGACGCGCGTTTGATTTAGTCGACAATGATGTGCTCCTGCGAAAGCTTGCAATGGCAGGATGTACTCTGAAAACCCTAAAAATTTTTTGTAGTTACCTAAAGGATAGAAAACAGTTTGTCCATTATGGTGGTAGTTTCTCGGACCCTTACTATACGTACTCAGGTGTAAGTCAGGGTAGTAATTTGGGACCTTTGGAATTCATTATCCTCATAAACGATTTACCTAAATGTGTGAAAACTTCAAAGTGTTTGTTGTTCGCGGATGATCTTAAACTGTTTACCGAAATTGAATCAGCCATTGATATGTCTCGCCTTCAAATAGACATCGATAGGGTAGTATCATGGTGTAAAATCAACAAGCTAGAGTTTAATGTGTCGAAATGCAACATAATTTCATATAGTCGCAGTCTCTCCCCTAAACATCATACATACTTGGTCGACGGCAAGCCGATGACGCGCGTAAACTCGGTTCGAGACCTGGGGGTGCGAATAACAGCAGATCTCCATTTTCGGGAACACATTATTGAAGTCTGTAAAAAGGCGTTTCAGACACTGGGTTTCGTGCTGAGAACCGCGAATGCCTTCAATAGTGTGTTGGCGATAAAAAGTCTGTACAATGCCTTAGTGCGTAGTAAGCTGGAGTTCAACTCGGCAATTTGGAGTCCTCATGAAGAAAAATATAACCTGATGGTGGAACGAATTCAAAATAAATTTGTGCGTTTTTTGTATAACAAGTTATACGGCATCTACCCCAAATACCCCAATATGTACCCTACTCTGTTTGTACTCGGAATGGTAGGTTACAACAAGGTGGAAGTAAGGAGAGAAATGGCAATCGTCACGTACTTATTTAAAGTCTGGCGCGGTATGGAAACGAACCCGGTCCTATTGAGAGAATGCTCCTTAAGAGTGCCCAGAGACCACCTTAGGGCAAGAAGGGGTCGCTTGTTCGATATACCGTGTGGTAGGACAAATCTGCTCCGGAAGGCACCTCTCACTAGGGCGCTCAAATTACTTAACGTCATAGATCAGCACATTGACATTTTTGTCTGTTCTCTGAATGAATTTACGAGGTCAGCACTATGGGTTATTTGTTACGAAGGTACAACACCCTAATGTGCTTAGTATTTTGGATGGTGGATTTGTAAAATTGTTAAAATTATCTTGTTAAAATTATCTTTTGTGTTTATATTGTACTAGAGGCTGCCCCGCGGTTTCACTCGCGCAGATTTCTCATAAACATAAAAATCAATTTTATTTCCGTTCCCATGGGAATTTCGGGAAATCCTTTCTTAGTGCTCACCTACACTCCCTAAGAAACCTACATGCAAAATTTCAGCCCGCTACGCCCAGTAGTTTCGGCTCTGCGTTGTCTGTCAGTCAGTCAGTCAGTCAGTCAGTAAGTCAGTCAGTCAGTAACGGAAGAGTTTTATATATATTGATTAAGGAAACCATAATCTTTAAAATAAGATAAAGCTGCACTGTTGCATTGGTGTTTACTGTAATAATAGTGTAGTATTGATAAATAAATAAAATAAATAAATATATAAAACGGTTGAGATCCTCTACTCCCCAAAATAGGGTCTCCCCTGTGTTATGGGTTGAGTAGGCTCTTAGACTTATTTAGAATCAATTTGGAAATAAATAAATAAAACTTATAGTAGGTATTTAAAAATTCATGCAAATCATATAACCTAACATGCAAAGTTTGACTGTGAGTAAGTATGTATTATAATGTTTGTACATAAAAAAACAATCTCTATCAAAATTTAAATGTTTAAATCTATAACAAAAAATTTAAATTTAGAATTAGAATAAATAAAAAGAACAAATAAAATAAGGAATAGAACAAAAATACAGTACCTAACTCAATGCAATATCTTTACAAAATAAAGATAAATTGGGAGTAAAATATGATGATCTTATAATATACTTGATAATAATTTAATAATAACAATGATACAATAATAATTCAAAATTACTTCTGACTAACAAATTTTCAGTCTGATCATAGGATGTAGATAACAGCCACTTTTGTATAATATTCTTACACTCATAATAATTCAGATTGTATATATTAAGACATTTGTTTAGGACATTGTAAATGTAAGGTCCTAAGAAACTAACAAATTTCTGACAAAAAGATGTGCGGGTAAAAGGGATTGAAAATCTTTATCGTTGCGGCGTCTTGTTTGAGTAGAACTATCGAAGGTGGTCAATTTGTGTTGTCTCAAGGTAATATTTTGTATAAAAAGTTGACGAACTGTCAGAACTTCTGATAATTAATTTGTATAATTCGTCAGATGGAAAATAAAATGAAATAAAGGCAGTAATTTATATCTGATCATGGATGTTTTGGTTGTGAGGGTTAAATGCTAAATTCCCCGCTTATTCCCCACACAGAGCCTCTCCCCACAAATTCCCCAATCGCTTTAGGATTCCCCGCAGTTTGGTGAATTCCCCACTCATTGGCAACGCTGCTCCGAACATCTCCAGGATCCTGTTGCGGCTCCCCACCACTCTGCGCCGTAATGCTAGGGGTAAACAATAATCTGCAGCCATGATAAATCGCAACCCGTTTATGTCCAGCCACGTATTTCTCAGCCAATAAATTGGTGTACAATATACTTGGATAACTGGCAGCATTATTGCCTGCCTAATATTTCACGCACCCCGATAATGCCCGGCCGCGGATTACGGAAAATTTAAATCTGTATTGGCGTCGATTATCGAGCTGCGTTATATTGCCTGCGGACTACCAATAAATCGCATCCACGTATTCCGCAACCCATAATCCGTGCGCATGGTGGCGGACACGATCGGCGTAACACTTCCGGTTTTTCTGTATTGCAAAATTGCTCTTGTTCTTTGGCAATACAGTCTAGGGCTGACGAAACCATAGACAAATCTGTTACGGCCTCCTAGTCTGTGACTGTACATCAATTATTGGCTGGGCAATACGTGGCTGCGTAATACTTGGCTGCGTTTTCTTTTGTCCACCTCGTTAATGAGGGGTTTTCAAAGTGATAGTCTACAGCATAATCAGAGAGATCGGAGATCGAGTATTGACTGACTCTTTGGATTGGATCATTTTCTGCTAAGTATAAATCTTAATTTCACCCACTCCGTCACTGCCTCAGTTAAATTTTAATTTTTATGTTTTATTTTAAGCTATTCAATCATGCATTTTATCTTGCTTGATCTATTGCTCTTGGCAGAGCGCCATCTGGTAGCAGCGTATTAAACCTTGTTTTTTCTTCTGAGCTGTCAAATGAGGGGTGTTCGTTTTTGACAGTTTAATGGTTCTAGGAGAATGCTAATAGATGGCACTGTTTAACCAATGTATGTAGGTGTAATGTCAATGTCAACGTCAAATCTGATTGACCAGTTTTGTTCCTAATTATATATCTAATTGCTGTTTAGTGGGTCTGTAGTCCTCGCACAGAGTTTCTGACCCATCTTGAGATGACCTTTGATTGTTTTTAGGTTATATTTTGTTTTACTTGCAAAAGTCATTTAAAATGGTTTATTCGTATGAATTTGTGTCCATAAACCCTAGTAATGAGAGGTTTTCAATTTGACAGCTCAGAAGAAAAAAACAAGTTTCATTAAGCTGCTACTAGATGGCGCTCTGCCAGGAGCAATAGGTCAAGATGAAATGAATGATTCAATAGCTCAAAATGAAACATAAAAATTAAAATTTAACTGAGGCAGTGACGGAGTAGGTAAAATTAAGATTTATACTTAGCAGAAAATGATCCAATCCAAAGATTCAGTCAATATTCGATTTCCCATTTCTCTTATATAGCTTTAGAGACCGCCATCTACCTGCGTATTATGAAACTTTTTTTTTTTCTTTTCTGTCACTTTGAAAACCCCTCATTAAATGTGAACTTGAGATAATGACTAACATTAACTAAGTTAACCCATTGTTTACCTGCTCACGAAAGGCTAAAAAGCCTTCTCATTCATTAATTTCTTCTTGAAACTATTTTTTCTTCTACGTTTCATACGATACAATACAGTGTAAGATAACGTCGAAAAACACGAAAAATTGCCTTGTTATTGTATTACACTTGTTTTTTATGGGTCGAACATATAGAGCGTTATCTACAAAAAGTTTTGCGTGCACAACCCCATTTGACCAGTGATCTTGAGGAATGTAGGCCTATTGCGGATCTTAATGGTAATGGAACGGATTACGAGAATGAAAATTGTTTTATCAAAATGGACATTTTAGTTGATGGATATCATTGGTATTGCGGTTGCAAAACGATTAATTACTATCGCTATGGTTATGAACAAAAGAACGATTGAATGATGAAACGAAGGTCGCTTTTATTTTAATTATTTTACCCAATTTCACATTCAAAAAAGATTTTTCAAGGTTAACAAAATTAAACCCAAAACAAACTCATTTACAATATCGATACAGGACAGGGAGCAAGTGAGTCGCCTGTATCGTTTGACAGTTGACATCCATGAATCGACTTCATTTCAATCCCCATTTTCATTCGAAACAACGGCAATACCATGAAACGTCAAAATAGTCAAATAGTTCGGTCAGCCATGAAAATGGAGATTGATGTTTATTATGGTGTCAATATTCGAAAGATTGATATCCAGACTGGATATAAAATGTCCAATTTTCTTTCATTTTCATGACCATTAAGAACCGCAATAGGCCTACTGGTAAATAGCCATTGGCAACACTGTAGTAAGTATTGTCTGTATTGTTTTATTTGTGGTGTAAAAAAAACGTAGGTAGCGTAGTATCTCTAGTTGGTCTGTGGTAGGTAGGTAGTGATTTATTTACCGACTAGAGGCTGCCCCGCGGTTTTTCCCGCGCAGATTTCTCATAAACACAAAATTCCCGTTTTTTTCCCGTTCCCGTGGGAATTTTTGGAAATCCCTTCTTAGTGCTCACCTACACTCCCTAAGGAACCTACATGCAAAATTTTAGCCCGCTACGCCCAGTAGTTTCGGCTCTGCGTTGTCTGTCAGTCAGTCAGTCAGTAACGGAAGAGTTTTATATATATTGACTAGAGGCTGCCCCGCGGTTTCACTCGCGCAGATTTCTCATAAACACAAAAATCCAGTTTTTTCCCGTTCCCATGGGAATTTCGGGAAATCCTTTCTTAGTGCTCACCTACACTCCCTAAGGAACCTACATGCAAAATTTCAGCCCACTACTCCTAGTAGTTTCGGCTCTGCGTTGTCTGTCAGTCAGTCAGTCAGTCAGTCAGTCAGTAACGGAAGAGTTTTATATATATATATTCAGTCAGTAGACACTTGTTTTTGTACGGCTGTTAACCATTACCGCAGTTAGATTTTTTTTTTTAAATTGTTGGGTTGGCCTAGCTATTTATGCTTAATTCGAGTGATCCCTCTCCTTTCTGCAGATCTTAAATTATTTTTCTATACTCTATCATAGCTATGATGTGTCTGACATGAGCACTCTTTTGTTTTGTTATTGTGACAGTTTTCAGAATTGTTATTTTTCTAAATATTGGAATTGATAAAACTGTTTTATATTTGAGTTAAAATTGCGAAATGGGCATTTTACGGTCGGTGGGTCGTTTTAGAAATTGAAAATACATCTGGTTGAGTTCTACTCTTGTGTACATTAAATATCTGGTGCTGGTGAGAATACGTTTTACGTCTCAAACTGGACCGCTGTTTTGTGCAATATTCGATCGGATTTGGGAAGAATGAACGTGAATCGTGATGAATGTTGAAGCTGAATAACCCTTCAACAAGGGCGCTTTATGTAAGCAAGGGCTACTAAATGGAGTAAACGTATTCTTAGACTGCTGGATAGAATCATTATTTCTACTAGGCTTTCAATATAAGAAACCTTGTATTCTACATTATGAATGTTTTTTTTATTTTCAATATGTATAATCAAGGTAAATTTAAAGTTATACTTTTCTATCTATCACTTTTTATGTCAGCATACTAATATATATATAAATAAATGCATTCTAATAACTTTGTTTGTTTTATTAACTTAAGGCCTACAAAAGCGTATTTTTTATTTTATTAATACCACTGCTGTTCATCGATATATCGATATCGATAAAAGGCGGTTATATCGATACTTTTAAGCACTATTATCGACTGCGTACATCACTACGTAGGTGTCAGTGATCAGAGAGAAGGTAGATGCCAGTGATGACAATAAACGCTTGAAATAAACTTTGCTCCCTCAAGTAAGCCTAAAGAAACACCTAAACACCTAAACTTAGCTAGGGAAGGGCTAGAGTGGCGACTCTTAAAACGTAGTGATTTACCTTCAGCGTTGCTAATGTGTGGGGAATTCCCCAAACTGCGGGGAATCCCAAAGCGATTGGGGATTTTTTGGGGAGAGGCTCTGTGTGGGGAATATGCGGGGAATTTAGCATATAACCAATTCAAAACAAACTAACAACCAAAACATCCATGATCAATTAATATAATTACTTCCTTTATGTATTTTAATCTAATAGCTAATAATGGAATTCCACAATCTATGCACTACGCAAATGTTACAGCATCCGAGCCGGACAAAGTTTGTGAGCTATTTTCTGAATACTTTTATATATTATTTTCGAAATATATCGCTATTTTCGAAAAACCTAAAACAATCTCAAAGCTAAATGCTAAACAATCTGAATCACGAAACAACTTAACAATTTCTACCATTAATATAACTCGTGAAGATATTAGCTGGCCCATACGGTCTTCCACCTATATTTATAAAAAATTGCGCGGAGGTACTTGCGGAACCACTACAGATTATTTTTAATAAGTCTCTTTCATCGGGAGAATTTCCCTCTGTTTATCTTATATTATTCCAATTTATAAATCAGGCGATAAAACAAACTGTCAAAATTATAGACCTATAAGCATCTTGTCATGTTTGGGTAAGCTCTTCGAGTCTCTTATTTACACACACATTTATGCTCATGTTAAACAGCAAATATCACAATTTCAACACGGTTTTGTAAGCGGAAGATCGACTTGTTCTAATCTTCTTGTTTATAAGCAATTTATATGTGATGCATTTGCTGCCAGACAGGAAGTACATTCGATATACACAGACTTTTCCAAGGCTTTTGACAAGGTTAACCACAAATTGTTATGTGCTAAGCTAAGTTTTCATGGTATTCACGGCAGTTTGCTCAGATGGGTAACATCATATTTAAACAACCGAAGTCAAATTGTAGCGCTCAAAGGTCACCAATCTACATCCAGACTCATAATTTCTGGTGTTCCGCAAGGCTCACACTTAGGACCTTTATTTTTTATATTATTTATAAATGATTTGCAAGACCTTATAAAAAGTCAATGTTTACTTTATGCAGACGATTTAAAAATTTACCGTACAATCAAAAACAATGATGACTGCATAGCCCTCCAGCATGACATTGACACGGTACATAAGTGGTGTACTCAAAATTGCATGACATTAAACGTGAAAAAATGCTTCTCCATGACATTTTCTCTCAAGAAGTCTCCTAGTATTATCAATTATAAATTGGATGGTCAAAACCTTACCCAAAGTGAGACCATCAGAGACCTAGGGGTTATTTTTGATAGTAAACTATCTTTTCGCGATCACTATAATATGGTTATAAATCGCTGCAATCGCCTTCTTGGTTTCCTAATAAGAATAACAAAAGGATTTAAAAAACCTCAAAGTCTCTTGAAGTTATATGTAGCCCTTATTAGACCTATACTGGAGTATGCATCAGTCATTTGGTCACCTTTCTACGAAATCCACGTCAATAATATTGAGGGTGTCCAAAGAGCCTGTCTAAGAAGTATAACTCGCAGGCACGGCCTTTATCGGAAACTTGAGGACTACGAATCACGTCTTCAGTACTTTAAGATACACAACCTATCTACAAGACGTCAAATATCAGAAATACTAACCTTACATAAAGTAATAAGTTCTAGAATTGACTATTCTGATTTAATTTCTGGCCTTGATTTCAATGTTAAAATTCGTTAACGAGTACCACGGTTGTTCCAACTGAATGTTTTTCACAATAATGTTACTTTCAATAGTCCTTTACCTAGAATGTGTCGTTTATTTAATGAGCTCTCTCAGCGAAACTCTGACCTTGATGTTTTCGAAAAAAGCACTTACAAATTCCGTCTTGAACTGTATAAGCCATTGAACCTGACCTGACATTGATCTGAAAGTACCTACTATTATTAATATTAACTTAATATTGTATTTAACAATAAATAATTCGGATGTTTCTCTACTCATTAATAGTTTTTAGTAACCTTTATGCATGTTAAGTTTTTTTGTTAGTGGAATTGCGCTCTGTTCGCATGTTTAGGATCGTAGTTAGCTCGAAACTAATTTAATAATGTGAATTTAAATGTCTTTGTCTACGATCTGTTTTGTGAACCTAAAATAAATAAATAAATAAATAAATAATGGTAAAAAAGCTAAAACTTATCTTTAGAGAAGTGTTTATTGATCTTTTCGTTTTAATTACTGAATAATAGCGAAATACAATAATTATATTTCGTGGTTTCATTTTCGATATAAATCAATTCACTAGGTAGTCCTTTCACCTACAAGGCAACATTCGCACGTTCTTACAAATAACTATTAGTCAATCGATTTAATCGATATCGATTACTCGATTAATTTGAAATTTACCGATGCTCCCATCCCTACCACTCTACGCGCCCATCACTAGCAGCGTCCGCCAAGCCTGTCATTCTTTTTCCGTGCGAGGCAACGAAAGCACGTCTCAACTACCACCTGTTACAATCAGAGAATTTTCACAAATGATTGGCATCCTAATGTCCGCTAGCGCAGCATTACAAAAGGCTGGTTGAAACCAAAAATACTTGAAAGGCAAAGGTACAGGTACCTTCTACCTACCTTCTATTCAGAGAATACTGTGATAATTATTTTACAGGACCTGAATTGATGAGATAATAATATTAAAAGCTCTTAAAATTTCATTTAAACACAAAAATATGATTCATAAGTTAACATGGACTCGAGTCGTAAAGTCGTAACTCAAACTTACTATAGTAATTATATGTCCTATCAGCATTACTAAGCCTTAGATGCCCTGAAACTTAAACAATTTGTTAATTTTTATTATGGGTAGATAACATATTAGCTATCAGCTACATTACCACACGAAGTTGCATACAATTTCCTTAACTTACCAGATATATTTGGTTCGAGAAGCGAAAAATCTAGCTATTAGCATTTAGCATCCTATATTACACGAAATATAATTTAGAGGCAGATCGAAGATTTAATTTAAAGATGCTTTTCAAACATTCTAGCGCAAAACTTAAGAAACACTTTTCTTTGAAACAAGACCCAGATGCTACAAAGGGGGCATGCATATTTTTTCTATGCCGATCCTTCATTTTCCGTTTTTCTTAACGGCCTACAAAAAATTACTAAGGACGAAACGACCAGTATTCTAGTATTTCCTTCTAGTACTTCTAGACCTGCCTGTTATCCTCCATTGATTGATGTAGTTATTTCGTAATAATCACTTGAGGGCGTGACGAAAACCTATGTTGTCTACTAACAGGGACCGTCACCCTCTCCTACGCACGCTTACCCTGAGTGCCGCAGTATGCTCGAGCAGGCAATGCCAGTTCTCATTATCCCCTCAACAGCATCTCATCAGCATCTTATACTAGCCTCACTTTCTAATATTACTATTCAACAATCAATATATATTAAACTCTTCCGTTACTGACTGACTGACTGACTGACTGACTGACTGACTGACTGACTGACTGACTGACAGACAACGCAGAGCCGAAACTACTGGGCGTAGCGGGCTGAAATTTTGCATGTAGGTTCCTTAGGGAGTATAGGTGAGCACTAAGAAGGGATTTCCCGAAATTCCTACGGGAACGGGAAAAAACGGGAATTTTGTGTTTATGTGAAATCTGCGCGGGAAAAACCGCGGGGCAGCCTCTAGTATCAATATAATGTTATTCAATAATATGTATAAAACAGATTCTTTCGAATGTTCTGTTTTTAGTGTAATTACTTTTCCCTCCGATGTCTTCGAAAAAGACGCATCACAGGATTCACAGGGCATCATCATAAGAGCCACCGCTTTATCTCTGCTTTTAGGCAGAAATATTTATTCGGATGATTGCATCAGCGCCTTCCTTAAAGGTGTTATAAACTAATACCCAATCCACCAAAGTACACAGGTACTTGGTATCCACAATTGGTTCTCAAAAATCTCTAAAAATGTATACCAAACAAGAATGAACTTAGCCTAGACAAAAGTAGCTTTACTAACATTATCTACAGCCTACAGCACACATGGTTGAAAGTCTTTCTCTCAATAACAGATTATTATAAATAAAAATAGCAATGGCATTAGAATAATAAAGTAAATGTAAATTTTATCAAAACTATAGGCGCTAAATGCAATCAAAAGCTATCAACCATTGTTAGTTTTACTTTATCTTACGGTGAATCCGTCTATATATAAGACGGTTATATAACCTTAACTAAATAAATCAGACCTAAATAAGCCAATCACCTCTTAATAACTGTGAAGCGTAATGTCCTCACAGGAACACAACAGCATAGTCAATAAGCATGTGGATCAGGCAAATCCTTGCGGTGTATGGCACACACAGCAGCACGCGACACGCCGCCGCCACATCGGCTGCTCATGCTACCGGCGTCAATCTTGATCAGATCAAAAGACGGCCGCCTGGACCTCTACCTCTAACAAGTTTGCTAAATTTATCAATGTCCTATGATGATTGATTATCAAATATTTTATCAAATCTCTGACCAAATCAGTTCATTAAAAAAAAAAAAGGCTATGTAACTATAAGTATATAAGTACCTATGTTATAAATTAATGTAGCTGAGTACCTAACTACCAAGTACTTACCTAAGTAACTACGCAATGTTAAACTTTTAAGTACTCCAAACTATAATGATTACTTTTATATATGTTAAAATATAGTGTTTTAACTAATAAGATGAGTAATATTATTTAATAAGATTTGTAGGTACCTATTACCAAGAGTTCAAATAAAACGAGCCAAAACTACATCGTTTTAATTAATATTGTTTCATTATCATGAAAAAATATAGACAAAACAATGTCTCTAAACATCTACCTAGTGAATTGATTTATATCGAAAATGAAACCACGAAATATAATATATGATCAAACGAACTTCTCAAGTGAAGTTCGATCAATATTATATGAGTGGTTTCATTTGAAGATATAAATCACCCTCCCTACCCAAATCCCGAGTTTTGCCAAAAAAGTCAATAAACGACGTAATTTATGCCAGAAATCTATCTCTAAAAAGAATGACAGGCTTGGCGGACGCTGCTAGTGATGGGCGCGTAGAGTGGTAGGGATGGGAGCATCGGTAAATTTCAAATTAATCGAGTAATCGATATCGATTAAATCGATTGACTAATAGTTAGTTGTAAGAACGTGCGAATGTTGCCTTGTAGGTGAAAGGACTACCTAGTGAATTGATTTATATCTTCAAATGAAACCACTCATATAATATTGATCGAACTTCACTTGAGAAGTTCGTTTGATCATATATCAAAATGTATCACCCCACCTTAAAATCAGTCAGTTGGTTATCCCCAGTCTTTGGTAATGTACCTATGTCAAGGACTAGGAGGCCGTAACAGATTTGTCTATGGTTTCGTCAGCCCTAGACTGTATTTCCAAAGAACAAGAGCTATTTTGCAATACAGAAAAACCGGAAGTGTTACGCCGACCGTGTCCGCCACTATACATATTTGGTTATTTTAAGTAGAATATTTTTTGTTTGATTTTGTTAAATTTACACTTCATCAATTTTTACATAATATTTAACCTAGTTTTTACTTTTTTTAAGATTTCAAAGATTTCAAAGATATTTATTGCATACTTAGTGTGTACATGGTGTTCTTTAAAGGTACATAGTGCTTAAAACTAAGTGACCCCATTGTGATTGCATACTTACCGTCTTATTCATAAAAAAACCCTAAAATGGCCTTAACGTTCAATTTAGTTAAATCGTTTGCTAACGCTAAAATACTGATTTCAAAATATATTATTCATAAACGCAATTTAGGCCTGCTATAACTACATGAGGCCAATAGTAGTTTTTTGCATTTTCAGGTTGTCGCATCAAAATTCACCAGGTCAATCCACGATCAATCATCCAACAAAAAAAACAAATGTCAATTTTCGGGGCCTTTGCCCAAGCAGTAGCACACCAAATTCTAGAGAAAAAAAAAACTTGTTATGATTGATTGACTCAATTGAGGTGACTGATGATTTTTTGTTTTGTTCAGGCATTACCTACCTACATACCGAGGTATTGTTTATAAAATTATTTAACTTTATTTACATAAGTAGCTAAGCTTCGTTTAGTATTTTGAGGGCATTGAGCTAGTTTGCAAAATGGAAAAGCAAAAGATATTACGCGCTGCGCTGGCCTGGCACAGGACACGGCCCGCTCTAATGAGAATCATCCCTGAGAGGTAAGTAACAACAAAATATATTTTTCGTGCGAACAAAACTTTATTTTACAATACGATTTATATAACTGTTTCAGATCACATCCAAGCCCAGAAAACTGCAAAACTTTCGTCGGAGCGACCTGAAAAAAGGAACAAAATCAATATAATAGGTATAGGTATATTAAAGTTAAGAAAATGTTTATAAATTGAAAATAAATATTTTATGATCAATTTGTTTTTCTTTCTCATCATAAATAAGTTGTGTATTCAGATTTTAGTATTCAGATGAATACAAATAATTAAATTGGGCCTTCTAACTTGAGTAAGTATCTTTATTCTGGTTATCAAAGACAAAGATCCTATAGCCATGAGCGTTGCTAAAATAGTGTTAATCAGGTATTCAAAATGTAAAAAAGTATACACAAACACAATACATACTTCACGATATCCCCAACACCTGCAATGCTGGTGATTTGTCACACACAATCCTTTATGTCCAATTGCAAGACTTCCTTTACGAAAAAAAGATGATGTCCGTTTATCGTAGAGCGTTCGAACTTTATCGCGCAAAGAAATCCAGGTCGTACAATGTACATTATATTATTTTCGAAGTCGCGGAGGAAGTACGGAGGGTTTGGTTTCAGCTTCAATCTTCTAAAGCTACCAGCGCTTGCATTTTCAAAATTCACTTCACATCATTTACGCACGAGTCACGACACATCCTCGCGACCTCGCGACAAAACAACAAAAACAGCTGATCAGCAGGCGCCATCTTGGCAAAAATCAGTGTTTTAGTACGTTAAAGTAGGGTCGGACGTACTTTAACTTACGGAGGCACTATAACGACGTTTTAGTGCTGATGAGCGTTTATGAATCCAACTTTTTTGACAACACGCCATTTTAGGCTAAACGTGTAGTTTAAGGCCACGTTAATTTTTTATGAATAAGACGGTTAGTGTGTACATGGTGTTCTTTAAAGGTACATAGTGCTTAAAACTAAGTAAGTAAGTACTTTTAGGCCTGAATATAAGAGAAAACCGGAGGAGGATTATAATATACCGGATGATTTTTAAGTGATATTGCGATTTTTTAAGTGTTTGTCATTAATAAATGGTTGATTTTTAAAGTTATTTCGTAAATAGTTCACTATATCATTGTGTGGGGATTTTGTGGGGAATCACGATATTTTTCTCCCCAAATTTGACCAGTGATCTTGGGGAATCTGGTAAATAGCCATTGGCAACACTGTTTACCTTCTCTCTGTATATATTGATTTACCTTCTCTCTGTTGTGGTGTATACCTATGACCATAGAAAAATTTTACCTAAATAAAGTGATTAATAAATAATAATTTATATTAACCTACTCCATGACCATAGTCTACTTATATATAAAAAATATAAATCATTTGCAATAAAAAAATAAAAACCGTAATCCGAAATGTTCAAACATACTAAACCTAACTTACCAACTTCGCCACAAATACTGGAAGATCTATTTAACTCTGATGTCATTTACTGCTCCAAATTGAAACAAGCAAAAGGATTCCCAGAGCATGAAGAATTGAACAACGCATTCAGATGCTATGCTACATGCGAGCTATTAAAACAAGATATTTCACACCTGGAGGTACTCACTGGCACCTTGGAAAAGCAATATGATAAGTTGACCAATAGTTTGAGTACCTACCATGCATGTTATTAAAAAAAAATAGGATATAAAAAAGCATCTCGGTCGGTGGGTCGTTTTAGCTCTGAAAATGCTTTGTGATAGGTAGGATATGACCTACCTACGGTTCCTGTTAGTTTAATTTGTTGCAAATCCAAAACTTCCAACTGTCCCTACACAATCTTACAATAAATAAAGTACCTAGTCCCAATTAAGTTCTTTGGTCATATTTTGATACTAGTCGACCCAGCAAACTTCGTACCGCCTAACCTATTACTATCTTGTACATGAATCATACTTATAAGGGTACTTTTCATTTACTACTTTAAAGTGTGAAGACCTTTTTTTACCCTTAATTTTTATTTTTTTTACCATGAAAACTTATTTAAAATGATTGTTTTGTTTTATTTATTATACGTATGCTAAATTAAGGAATAACAAATAGTTATTACTTTAAAATAATGGATAATTTATACTGAAATGTCACGGAACATGGTCTGTGAGAAATCCATTTTTTGACATATTTTATTTTTTTATGTTTTTCAATTCATTATTTTGACAAAATAATCAAACATTCACAACTAGAAATAATTTATCGACTAAACTATGCAAAATATAAACTAACATAATGATTTATAAATAAGTTTTTTTGATATAAAGATTTTATGAGAATTTTTTTTGTCACGCACATGCAAGCATCTGGCCTGCTGATGCTCATAAATTGTGTTTTGTTGGTTTGGTAAAATTGGCAACACTTTGTTTTAAAAGAAAAAGGTTGTGCATTTACTTTTCTTCATTCAATGTGCAGTGCAAAAGTGATTTTGTAAAGATATGTTATTTTTTATTCTTAGATACCTTATTTTGTCGAGCATGTCTCATCACAAACATGAATTATGTTGTATTCACTGAGGTTATGTAAATTTAATGGCTATCAATTTTTTAGGTGGATTATTGTACCAAATTATTGTGAATAAAATCCCACGCCGCTAGAGTCGTTTCTATGCCAGGTTTTGGCGCACACGTTCAAAAATGTCACAGACATGGCTTCGCATGAGTGTCACAAACATGTATTTTTAGTAGCATGTTTGTGACATTCAACCATGTTCGTGATATTTTACATCAAAATTGTTATACATTAGTTAGTTTTCTATACCAATATTATAAAGAGGAAAGATTTGTTTGTTTGTTTGTTTGTAACGAATAGGCTCCGGAAATACTGAACCGATTTAAACAATTCTTTCACTGGTAGGAAGCTCCATTAACCCCGAGTGTCATAGGCTATATTAGATTTTCAAAAAAATTAGGGATCCTTACCTAAACTCAAATAATATAACCCAAGGTGCAATATTTTTTCCATTGTTTACATATTTTGACAGGTGGTTTGTTGTTGTTGTTTGTTTTTTATTCGGCCATTCTGGGCAGGTAAAAGAACATAGTCTATAGAGCCAAGTCTTTTGTAGTATCTTATATTCTATGGCGTAACGAAGTAAGCCGGGAAAGCTCGTCATAGATAATTTCATAATAAAATACGTAATATTTGCGTTTAATTATTATAATTATATTATGAAGATAAAATAGCTATATTTCAGATAAAACCTTACTATATTTCAGATAAAACCTTCATTTGTTTGTATATAGCGAGGATATAATCCTATAGAAGCAATAATGTACTGACTGATAGAAGCGAATTGCTTAAAGTTAGTACCTAGCTGTCTTAATTTGATAATTTTTTAAGAATTATATTAAACATTTTCGGACAGAATTGAGAAAAAAATCATAAAAATTCTAATATAAAAGAATATAAAACCTACATCTCAATATTAAAGAGTAATTTGATTTGTGCATCGTTAGCAAGACTTCATATATTGTGATATTTTTTCTTGAAGTTTATTGTTAAAGTTAATTTTTAATCAAAAAGAAAAAAAATAATCATTCATATGATAATTTTTTGTATGAAAAAATCACAAACATGGGCTAAATGTCACTAAACATGTCTTTTTTAGCTAATAATTATCCAGTAGTCACACACATGTATGCTTGTGTCACACACATGTCCGTATTATTTTTCAAATATTTATTTTTCGCCTTCTAGACATTTCCAAGCTCAGCCACATATATAGCAAGACTTCTTTAATCCAAAAGAACATTAAAAAAAATAAAAAAAATTTTTTGGAGATAACACCCTCTTCTACAAACTTGGTGAAAATGACCCTAAACCTTCCTGTTGAATCACTATCTTTTAAAAAAAAACACATCAAAATCTGTTGCATAATTTAAGTTTTAAGCATACAAGTTAAAAAAGTTTTAAGCATCATAGGGACAGACGCGGGAAGCTACTTTATTTTATACTATGTACTAGTCGACCCGGCAAATTAAGGCAAATATCAAAAATATGGTACAGTATGACACTAGATAATCTTACTTAGTTATATTTTGAGCACAGTTATGTAGTCCTAATTAAAAAGAACAAAATAATACACAGATTGTTGGCAAAAGTGGCCACTCTTAGCTATACTTTGTAGCTTTCTTTGGTCTCTTACCTAAAAGCTACAAAAATACTAGGCTACATTATCTAGTGTCATACTGTGCCACATTTTTGATTTTCGCCTAGATTTAGAAGTTTTTTTTTTTTCGAGAATGGCGCAAGCATCGCTGTAAACTGGCTCTTAACTTAAAAAAAAAAATTATATGCAAAAATAATGAAAATATGGTAAAAGAACATATCCAAGGCTTAACTTATAATAAACTAGTCGACCCGGCGAACTTTGTACCACCTTATCTATTAAGTATTCAGAATAATAATGTAACATGTACAACAGAATAATTTATTTTGTTGTACATGTATTCGCTTAGTTCGTTATAGGGCATTATTCCGGAAAAAGACACCGAGTACTGAAAGGACTCATTCTTAAAAAGACTGATTCCGAAAATGACTTAGTACTGAAAGGAACATTCCGGAAAGGACTTATTCCTGAAATAGCTTGAAGTGGGTTACTGATAGGATAGCAATAAATACTATATTAAAAAAAGAATGCGTTAAAAGAATTTATTTTTTAAACATAATTCATACCAAATCGATTGAATTTTTTGTTAACTAAAATTGAGAAACAAATAAATAATAAAAACTATTTTGATAAGTACACTTTTTAGGAATATTTGTAAGCATTAGGATAAGACAGCTCTTTGCAGAGATAATCACTACAAAATTAAATATGAAATATAATACAAACATAAATTATAAAAATACAATAATTAAATAATACAATATGGTAGGTATGTCAAAATTAAAAACTTAATAAAATAAAAGAATTGACATTATTTTATGGTGTTAAGTTTAACCTTTTAACCGCCAAGCACTTGATATGAAGTAGTCACAAAGTTCTCCCACCACGCCAAGCACTTCTCTGGAAGTAGCTTACATTTTTACATTTTATGACCCAACTATATGTTCTAAAGAGAAAAATCCAATTGGATACTGTTCTTGAAGCTTCTATGAAGTAATTCATGTTAACAGATTTTGTGAAAAGTTAATTAACTTAGAATAATAAGACGATAAACTTTAAGAAACTTTCAAATGAAAAATAGTGTGCTCTCCCACGCCAAGTACTTTACTGGAAGTGGTCTAGTGTTGTGACATTACTCGGAATTTTCGATGATTCCTAACAAATATATTTTTTAAATTATTATAACTATACACTTTTTCAACCATCTCATAACGTGTACGCATAGTGCGGACTGGAATAATATAATCTCTATTAGAATTTACTATTGATTCCTTTATTGTACACATTACAAATCCTCGCCTTTGAAAATGTCGACAACAATTAATAAGGTAGGCGGGCGGCTCTAGCGAAGCAACCCGTTCATCAGTTGTTTGATATATCCCGTACGCCAAGCACTTGAGGTGAAGTGCTGCTGTGACGTCACATACGCAAGACATGTTTTTTAGTGCTGTGCTAAAGAGTGGACATTTTGGTACATTGTGTCTAGACTGTTGGTACGCTCAGCGTAAAAAATAGTGAAAGTACATCTACAGATGAATTGCGCTGCGCATTTTCCAATGGTTCTAATTAGAAACTAATAAAATATTGTTGAATTGAATTAAGTCAGTTTGGATTTGGTCGTAAAAGTACCTACCTACTAATACTACGTTTACTTCGAAACGTGTACACTTAGATCTACAAATGGTCATCACAGATTTTTTACAAACATCCATACATAGCTGGGTAAACGCTTTAATAGACACCATAGAATTGAATATTATAGTATACTATAGAACAAAATCACGTCTTTTAAAAAAAGCTTTCAACATTTTAAACGGTATTCACAAAGTAATAGGAAATACCCAGCAAAACTAAAAAAAAATATTGGCAATTAATTCCGTAAATGGGTTTGATTTGTTTGCTAAAGCTTTAGGTAGCAGTGCTCAGAGACAAATAGATGTCGCATTATGTTGTCTTTGTGTGTAAGGTATGTTGGATAGGCACCCCGCCTATGCGTTTATGCTAAAACAAAAGCGTCGATTCCAGGTAAGAATACTCTGCAAAAAACCCTTTACAAAAATGTGATTTATGACTTTGTTTACCTTAAAAATTATTTGTTAGATAGGTTACTATAGGATGGTACGGGCTGCGCCCCACCAACATGCAATGACAAATAAAGGACAGTGCATTACCAACCGGCGTCTTAATCACACCTCCCCGTTAGCCTAGGATCGCATACCTAACACGTGGCGACGAGTCGAACACACGAAATATGGCTTCTTCTATATTTAGTTTTGGTGTAATTTCGGCGTTTGATCATTTACATCAAGAATGGGCGACCTTTAGGGACCGGTTAAATCAGTGGTTCATAGCAAACGACGTGAATAACGAAACTGATAAAGCGGAGGTAAAGCGACGCGCCATTTTGTTGAGTGCACTCACGGAATCGACATACAAGCTGGCAAGTGATTTGGCCCTGCCTAAGAAGCTGGAAGAACAGACATACAGAGAAATAGTTCGCATTCTAGATGCTCACTTCACTCCCAAACGGTGTGGATTTGCAGAGCGCTCAATGTTCTACTCAGCAGTGCAGAAACCAGGAGAGACGCACAGTCAATGGGCAGCTAGGCTGAGGGGCCTCTCGGCGCACTGTGGTTTTTCTAACTTGGAAGAATCATTATTGGATCGTTTTGTGGTTGGCATGGAGGCCGGCCATGAGCGCGATAAATTGTTTGCGCTGGAAGTCAAGGAGCTAACGCTCAGCAAGGCGGTCCAGCTGGCGGAGAGCGCGAGGTGCGCCCGCGCAGGCGCTGCGGCAGCAGGGCTGCGCGGCACGGCAGCGGCGGCGGCAGCTACATTCTCCGGGGGTGCCGAGGCTGTTTGCAGAATCGCGGGAAATCCAGGCCACAATAAAGCCAGTGGTGTAAACAGAGATGTACAAGATACCTCAAATAAAGTATCTGAATACAAGATACAAATACCTTTATAAATAAGTATTTCAGATACCAGATGCAAATACCTTTCTAAAATAGTATCTGAAATACAAGATACAAAATACGTATCTTTAAGATACTTTTTTATAGATAAAATACTTTTTTCATAACTTTTTTTATGAGTTTTTTTTAAAGAGTTAATCGCGCTCATTTCGTATATTGGACAAAAAACATTATATAAAACGAGCTGGCCCGGCGAACTTCGTACCGCCCTACAATGTAAGTAAGTATAGACAATGTTTGTGTTCGTTTGCATCGAATAGGCTCATAACTACCGGACCGTTTTATTATTTCATCTTATGAATCCTACATTATCCCTGATGAAACATAATAGCACAAGCATAGCTCAAATCAATATATATAAAACTCTTCCGTTACTGACTGACTGACTGACTGACTGACTGACTGACTGACTGACTGACAGACAACGCAGAGCCGAAACTACTGGGCGTAGCGTGCTGAAATTTTGCATGTAGGTTCCTTAGGGAGTGAAGGTGAGCACTAAGAAGGGATTTCCCGAAATTCCCACGGGAACGGGAAACAAACGGGAATTTTGTGTTTATGAGAAATTGCGCGGGAAAAACCGCGGGGCAGCCTCTATCTCAGTATTACATAAAGAAAGAAATAATACTTATACAATATTATAATTAAAGCCTTTCCACTATTCTGAATTCTTGGAAATATTCTATGTATTGTCAATTTAATAGTAGAGACCGACCGAAACACGATTTTCAGCTGAAACCGAAACCGAACCTTCGGCTCTGGACTCAGTTTCGGCCAAAACCGAAACCGAAAATCACGTTGCCTTGTCAAATATTTATATTTTTTTGTGAACACCTAGTATTATATATACCCGGTACGCGTCCATACTAAAAGAGAAAGCGTTTTTACACTTCTAAATATTTTCCTTTCGCCATTTTAATATGTTACTAACACTATAAAAACTGAGATCGGATTAAGTTGTTTGTTTAACAAAACCAACGCATATAGAATATTTTATGCTGAAGCTATGGACATCAAAATCAAGGTAAATTTGTTATGATGCTAAAAAACGTTTTCTCCCGAAACGCAAATTTAATCAAAAAACTAGCTCTCTCACTATGGCACGATTGCGGTTCAGGGAGACAGCATAAGTTTTTTTAATAACTTTTTTGTAAACGTAAAGTATGGCCCACCGACAACATCTACCCACCTAAAACAGTGAGCTCGTGCAAGAAAGCTCCGCGCGCGTATCTTCCGAGGTTAGCCGAGCGTTGCTCGAACACAGAGTTTCGGTTTCGGCAAAAGGTTCAAAAGCAATTTTTGGTCGAAACTGGCCGAAACCGAAACCGAACCTTCGGTCAGTTTCTATTGAATAGCCTGTATTCTATAGGCTAACTTCTACTATATCTATAAAAATGTATCGTGGTTCGGTAGTCTCGCTAAAACTCGAGAACGGCCGGGACGATTTAGCTGATTACGGTTTTGAAATGTTCGTTTTAGTCCAGGGAAGGTTCAAAAGGTTAGAAAATATAGAAAACGGAGGGGAAGTTAGTTAAAACGACATTTTAATTTTTCCATATAAAATTGTAAGGCGCGATACGAAGTTCGCCGGGAAAGCTAGTCAGGAATAATTCAGGATTCTAATGGTTTTTTTTTTAATATCGGTCTAGTTAGTTATGGAGGGAGTTTATTCGATACAAAGAAACAATAATTATTTTCCTCTTAACAAGAAAAAATTAAAACGCCATGCACAAACACACACTCATAATTCAATCTAAAAGTATTTTGGAAACAAAGTATCTTCAAGATACTAAGATACCTAACAAAAGTATTTAAATACCAGATACAAAATGCATTTTAAGAAAAGGATCTAGATACAAGATTGAAGATACGTATTTTGTATCTTGTATCTGTATTTAAGATACTTTTATCTTAGATAAGTCACATCTCTGGGTGTAAAGTGCTCGGTGTGCGGTTATTCGAACCACACAAAAGTGCAGTGTCGTTTTTCTAATTATAAATGTAAAAAGTGCGGTCTAAAAGGCCATTTACGCAGAATGTGTCCGGATTTGTCGGTGAAAGCTGTACAGGAAAGTACTGAAAGCGAGGGCGATGACGGTATGTTATTTAATAATAATATTCGTTGTGTAGATACTAAACCAATGGTGGAAACCGTGTTGGTAAATGGGGTTCCCTTACGATTTGAAGTAGACAGCGGTGCGGCCGTTACCGTAATACCAGAATCTATTTATAAAAAACATTTTTCTGAGTTTCCGTTATCTCTGGCTATCAAGAAGTTAGTTAGCTACACTGGTAGTAGAATTGAGACCATTGGATTGGTGCCTCTTGTTTTCGATTACCTGCAAAGATCCGAGACAATAAATGTTTACATTACGCGGAATGCGGGGCCGCCCTTATTAGGAAGAGATTTTATCTGTAAATTTAAACTCGAACTAACCCAAATAAAATATTGCGATGAAAAAGCAAATCAAATTATGTTAGAAAAATTATATTCGGAATTTCCTTCGGTTTTCACAGACAGGTTAGGTGCTTTTAAAAAATTTAAGGTTCAGTTATTACTTAAACCAGATGCGAAACCAAAGTTTTTTAAAGCAAGACCGGTGCCGTTTGCGCTCAAAGAAAGGATAAACAAAGAACTAGATAGGCTTATTGAATTAGGAATTATAAAACCGGTCGCATTTTCAGATTTTGCTTCTCCTATTGTGCCAGCTTTAAAAGCCAATGGGGAAGTAAGAATTTGTGCAGATTATTCGGCAACCTTAAATAAACAATTATACATAGAAAAATATCCACTGCCGACAGTAGATGATTTGTTCACTAAACTTCACGGGGGGGAAAGGTTTTCTAAATTAGATTTATCTATGGCTTACAATCAGATATTACTTGTTGATGATGATGATGATGATGATGATGATGATGATGACAATATCCATCATCACCAAACAAATAAAATTGTACGTTTATTTGTTAATGTATTATTTAGGTCAAGTACTGAAGGTGAGGGCGATGGTTCTACAGGGTTTAATAAGTCTAACCTGCATCTAAGCTTCCTGCCATACAGTAATTCGGCCGGTGTTTTTTCTGTTGTGCTATGTTTAGAGTTACGGTAATCAAATAAAAACTTTTGTAATTTTAAATCTAAATTAGTTCGGTTCGATTCTAAAATAATGCTTTTTAAACCTTTTTTAACTATCTTAACAGAACTTTCGGCTTGGCCGTTACTTGAAGGATTATAAACCGGTGATAATAAATGACGTATACCATTTTGTTCACAGAACTGTTTGAATCGATCCGAAGTAAATGATGTTCCGTTATCGCTGACTATAACCTTAGGTATACCTACTCTAGACATTAATTCGTACAATCGGTGAATCACTGCTTCTGAATTCATACTAGATTTCATTGGAAAACATTCTACCCATTTCGTAAAAGCATCCACTACTATTAAATAAACGTTATCATTAAACGGGCCCAAAAAATCAATATGGATTCTTTCAAACGGATTATAAGTTGGTGGCCACGGAGCGAGCGGAGCGCGTGGCGGAGCGGGACGTAACTGTGCACAAACATTACAAGACGCTGCTGCATTTTCCAAGGCTGCGTCTATCCCTGGAAACCAAAACTAGACCTTGCCTCTGCCTTCATTTTTACGATTCCAAAATGTGATTGATGTAACTCGCCTACCACTCTGTCCCACAAACTTTCTGGAATTACTAATTTATGACCACGCATAACACAACCCTTTTCTATTGATAGTTGTGACCGACATAAATAAAAAACTTTAATATTTTTGTCTGACACTTTCCGTGGCCAACCCGTATTTATGTACTCCATTACCTTACTCAGAGTTCTATCGCACGTGGTCGCTTCACGCACCTCTGCCACGGTAACAGGTAGGTCCCCGTCTATTATAAAATTAATGTACGTCGCGCGGTCCTCGGCCGTCTGTAAAGACCCTGCGTCGTCGTCGGCGAAAACCGGTAATGCCGCCCGTGATAGGTAGTCCGCGCTGTTATCTGCACTTTTTATATACGCGATTTCGAAGTTATACGCTGACAAAAAGATTGCATATCTTTGCAACCTATTTGCAGAGACTTCCGGTATCCCTTTATGTGACCCAAAAATCGAGATCAAAGGTTTATGATCTGTTCTTAAAATAAACGGCTCTGCTCTGGCGTATAAATATTGGTGGAACCTTCTTACTCCAAAAATTATCGCTGTAGCCTCTTTTTGTATTTGCGAATAATTTTTTTCCGCTTTAGTTAGCGACCGAGAGGCATAGCTTATTGGCCGTTCAAGCCCATCATTCCCGATTTGCGAAAGGATCCCTCCTAACCCATTTGGGGATGCATCTACCGTTAAAATTATTTTCGCCTTTTGGTCAAAATGTACTAACACGTTATCAGATGTTAACACCTCTGAAGCTCCCGGTACTAAATTTCTGTAATAGTTAGCCAACCCTAAGAACGATTGTAGTTGATTAACGTTTTTTGGAACGGGTGCTTGTTCTATAGCTTTGACTTTTTCCTGTGATTTCTTTATGCCATTTTTATCAATAACGTATCCCAAATACGTGATTTCATTTTGGAAAAATTTGCACTTATCTTGCCTCAAGGTTAGCCCTGCCTCTTCTAATCTCTGTAAAACTATTTTTAACCTAGCCAGATGCTGTTCCGTATCGACCCCAGTTACTAAAATATCGTCAAGAAAACACAGGACCCCATCTAAATCAGCTACTAAACTGTTCATAGCTTTTTGGAAAATAGCTGGTGCACTAGACAAGCCAAAAACTAATCTGGTATACTTAAATAGACCCCTGTGAGTATTTATACACGTTAACTTTTGAGTACTATATGTTTTATTTGTTTGGTGATGATGGATATTGTCATCATCATCATCATCATCATCATCATCATCATCAACAAGTAATATCTGATTGTAAGCCATAGATAAATCTAATTTAGAAAACCTTTCCCCCCCGTGAAGTTTAGTGAACAAATCATCTACTGTCGGCAGTGGATATTTTTCTATGTATAATTGTTTATTTAAGGTTGCCGAATAATCTGCACAAATTCTTACTTCCCCATTGGCTTTTAAAGCTGGCACAATAGGAGAAGCAAAATCTGAAAATGCGACCGGTTTTATAATTCCTAATTCAATAAGCCTATCTAGTTCTTTGTTTATCCTTTCTTTGAGCGCAAACGGCACCGGTCTTGCTTTAAAAAACTTTGGTTTCGCATCTGGTTTAAGTAATAACTGAACCTTAAATTTTTTAAAAGCACCTAACCTGTCTGTGAAAACCGAAGGAAATTCCGAATATAATTTTTCTAACATAATTTGATTTGCTTTTTCATCGCAATATTTTATTTGGGTTAGTTCGAGTTTAAATTTACAGATAAAATCTCTTCCTAATAAGGGCGGCCCCGCATTCCGCGTAATGTAAACATTTATTGTCTCGGATCTTTGCAGGTAATCGAAAACAAGAGGCACCAATCCAATGGTCTCAATTCTACTACCAGTGTAGCTAACTAACTTCTTGATAGCCAGAGATAGCGGAAACTCAGAAAAATGTTTTTTATAAATAGATTCTGGTATTACGGTAACGGCCGCACCGCTGTCTACTTCAAATCGTAAGGGAACCCCATTTACCAACACGGTTTCCACCATTGGTTTAGTATCTACACAACGAATATTATTATTAAATAACATACCGTCATCGCCCTCGCTTTCAGTACTTTCCTGTACAGCTTTCACCGACAAATCCGGACACATTCTGCGTAAATGGCCTTTTAGACCGCACTTTTTACATTTATAATTAGAAAAACGACACTGCACTTTTGTGTGGTTCGAATAACCGCACACCGAGCACTTTACACCACTGGCTTTATTGTGGCCTGGATTTCCCGCGATTCTGCAAACAGCCTCGGCACCCCCGGAGAATGTAGCTGCCGCCGCCGCTGCCGTGCCGCGCAGCCCTGCTGCCGCAGCGCCTGCGCGGGCGCACCTCGCGCTCTCCGCCAGCTGGACCGCCTTGCTGAGCGTTAGCTCCTTGACTTCCAGCGCAAACAATTTATCGCGCTCATGGCCGGCCTCCATGCCAACCACAAAACGATCCAATAATGATTCTTCCAAGTTAGAAAAACCACAGTGCGCCGAGAGGCCCCTCAGCCTAGCTGCCCATTGACTGTGCGTCTCTCCTGGTTTCTGCACTGCTGAGTAGAACATTGAGCGCTCTGCAAATCCACACCGTTTGGGAGTGAAATGAGCATCTAGAATGCGAACTATTTCTCTGTATGTCTGTTCTTCCAGCTTCTTAGGCAGGGCCAAATCACTTGCCAGCTTGTATGTCGATTCCGTGAGTGCACTCAACAAAATGGCGCGTCGCTTTACCTCCGCTTTATCAGTTTCGTTATTCACGTCATTTGCTATGAACCACTGATTTAACCGGTCCCTAAAGGTCGCCCATTCTTGATGTAAATGATCAAACGCCGAAATTACACCAAAACTAAATATAGAAGAAGCCATATTTCGTGTGTTCGACTCGTCGCCACGTGTTATGTATGCGATCCTAGGCTAACGGGGAGGTGTGATTAAGACGCCGGTTGGTAATGCACTGTCCTTTATTTGTCATTGCATGTTGGTGGGGCGCAGCCCGTACCATCCTATAGTAACCTATCTAACAATCAACATGTACAACAACAAATAAAATATATAGTACTCAAAAGTTAACGTGTATAAATACTCACAGGGGTCTATTTAAGTATACCAGATTAGTTTTTGGCTTGTCTAGTGCACCAGCTATTTTCCAAAAAGCTATGAACAGTTTAGTAGCTGATTTAGATGGGGTCCTGTGTTTTCTTGACGATATTTTGGTAACCGGGGTCGATACGGAACAGCATCTGGCTAGGTTAAAAATAGTTTTACAGAGATTAGAAGAGGCAGGGCTAACCTTGAGGCAAGATAAGTGCAAATTTTTCCAAAATGAAATCACGTATTTGGGATACGTTATTGATAAAAATGGCATAAAGAAATCACAGGAAAAAGTCAAAGCTATAGAACAAGCACCCGTTCCAAAAAACGTTAATCAACTACAATCGTTCTTAGGGTTAGCTAACTATTACAGAAATTTTGTACCGGGAGCTTCAGAGTTGTTAACTCCATTGTATAAACTGTTACACAAAGGGACTAAGTGGTCTTGGTCAGAGGAACAGGATAAATGTTTCAATACTATAAAAAGGGTGTTAACATCTGATAACGTGTTAGTACATTTTGACCAAAAGGCGAAAATAATTTTAACGGTAGATGCATCCCCAAATGGGTTAGGAGGGATCCTTTCGCAAATCGGGAATGATGGGCTTGAACGGCCAATAAGCTATGCCTCTCGGTCGCTAACTAAAGCGGAAAAAAATTATTCGCAAATACAAAATTACGTCCCGCTCCGCCACGCGCTCCGCTCGCTCCGTGGCCACCAACTTATAATCCGTTTGAAAGAATCCATATTGATTTTTTGGGCCCGTTTAATGATAACGTTTATTTAATAGTAGTGGATGCTTTTACGAAATGGGTAGAATGTTTTCCAATGAAATCTAGTATGAATTCAGAAGCAGTGATTCACCGATTGTACGAATTAATGTCTAGAGTAGGTATACCTAAGGTTATAGTCAGCGATAACGGAACATCATTTACTTCGGATCGATTCAAACAGTTCTGTGAACAAAATGGTATACGTCATTTATTATCACCGGTTTATAATCCTTCAAGTAACGGCCAAGCCGAAAGTTCTGTTAAGATAGTTAAAAAAGGTTTAAAAAGCATTATTTTAGAATCGAACCGAACTAATTTAGATTTAAAATTACAAAAGTTTTTATTTGATTACCGTAACTCTAAACATAGCACAACAGAAAAAACACCGGCCGAATTACTGTATGGCAGGAAGCTTAGATGCAGGTTAGACTTATTAAACCCTGTAGAACCATCGCCCTCACCTTCAGTACTTGACCTAAATAATACAATTACGCATAAACAGTCCTTACAATCTAAATACTATGGCGGTAAGGAGAGACCAAATTTCGTTCCTGGACAAACGGTATTAATAAAAAAATATGAAAATAAAAATAAATATACCTGGGTTCAAGGATCCATAGACTCTCAATTAGGTAAGGTTATGTATAAGATATTTGTACCGATACTAAACGATTACGTTAATAGGCATAAAAACCAAATTCGTCGGTTTGTGGAATCAACCGAAGCAATAACCCATGAATGGGACGTGGATTTACCCCTACCTCAGAGCGATTACGAAGTACGGCGCTCTGACGATCTCACACTACAGGGAGAGGAAGAGGTGGGTTTGGAACAGGCAGCCACCGAGGTCGAGACTGACGCTGCGCACCAGCCAGCAGAGCGGGAGCCCAGGCTGCCGAGCCTCCTGAACAACCGGCTGAGACACCTGTGCGACCGGAACCAGCCGCCGAGGTGCAACCGGTCGACTCGCCGGAGCCAGGGTTCACGACTCCGACTGACTTGAGCCCCCAACCAGAACCAGAACCTACTAATCACGGTCGTCATGAGCGGTTGAGGGATATTCCTAGAGTTGATTACAGACGATTCTTTTAATTAAGTTTATTAATTATTGGTGGAGGGATTGTTAGATAGGTTACTATAGGATGGTACGGGCTGCGCCCCACCAACATGCAATGACAAATAAAGGACAGTGCATTACCAACCGGCGTCTTAATCACACCTCCCCGTTAGCCTAGGATCGCATACCTAACATTATTCTTTCCCACGGCTTCTACTACTGGAATACAGATTTGCAGAGAACTATTGGGACTTTACCTTATAAGTTGTTTTTTTTGAACTAGTTAAAAGTTCATTAAAAAAAACTCTACAACATATATTTGTTTACGAATGTAAATTGAGATACTTTAGAAAATTCCTGATGAAAATTAAAAATCTCTTAGATGAAGTGTAGAGGTTGTAAAAAGAGACTTTATAGTATTTTACAATTATTTGTAATTTTTAATTTAAATGTTATTTATGTCCTCAAAATTAAAACAACCTTTGATTTTACATAGTTCTTTATAATGACGTTTTGGATACGATGTTATATATGATTGATTTATGGCAATGGTCGAGGGACGAACAGCTACAAACATAAATTAAATTAATTTTTAGATTTTAAATTTATAGAAAGTATAGTTTTAATTTTGTACATATTTGTATTTGAGGACGAAAGAGAATAATTAAAAAAAAATTGCCAAAAGAAAACTAAGTATAGGTTCTATATATTTTTTTATCCAGAATTCATTACGTATTTATACAAAAATAGAAAGAACGCGCGTGCGGTCGGTGCGAAGCCTAGATCCCTCTGGAGGGGCACGATAAGGACCGATGCGCTCGCGACACTATAGGCTCCGTCCGCCCCATTTATATTGTCTTCATAATGTAAGACCCCTGCAAACGCAAAAGCGGAGCATTTTTTAATGGTGGCGAAAACACCAAGGGAACATTATTTTGTTGTTACGAGTGTTAGACAAATTTACCCAACAACTTCCATGTCCCAATACAACTCAATTTAATAAAGCTTGACGGCTATTGGTTTTTTCAAATTATAAGCTTTATAACACTAATACTATACGTTTTTTTAACTAACAACTATAGCTTTTGGAGTATAAATTGAGGTGTGTTTCCATGACCATTGTCCAGGTATGATTCAATGAAATATCCCGCCACGCTCATGACAAAAATGGTGCCTTAAACTGTAACGAGTAATGCATCACATGACATGTGACTCATGAACTTAAAATTATTAAGTTACTTGAGTGAGATTATTTTGATTGGTACATAAATGGTTTTATTAAAAACTAGTCCACCCGGCGAACTTCGCACCGCCTAACCTATAACTATCTTGTGCACGTATTAAACTTATAAACCTTCCTCTTGAATCACTCTATCTATTAAAAAAAAAAACGCATCGAAATCCGTTGCATAATTTTAAAGATTTAAATACGATTAAATAAAAGATAAAAAAATATAGTACAAAAAAACTATCGACTCTGTGATTAACAACCCTTTAACGAGATCGAACTTCGCAGTTTTTGTGTCTCTCCAGCGCCGAGTACTTGATATGAAGTAGTTAGTGACGTGCCACCGCTTTAGTTTGTTATATAATTCAGTTGAAAGTAATCAGACAAAACGCCATAAAAGCAAATTCTAATTGGGTTCTAGCATTACAAAAGTTTAAAAAACGGGAAAATGTTTAGCTTTTCGTATATTAATCACTCCATTGTTTATTTATCTCACATAAAAATTTTGGTTGATTTTGTGTGTCGATTGAATTTTGCAATCACTAATGTTTTTGAAGGTAAAATGCCTTGGCGTGGGGGAGCAACCTTCGTTTATTTCCAGTGGCGCCGAAAAGGTTAAGAGGTTTAATAATATGTTTAATGTAAATGCTGAGATGATTTACATTATGCACTATGTTTAGAAAAAATATATTTTTAACGCTTAAGATTTAAAATTGCATTTTCATTGCTATCCTACCATTTACTCACTTCAAGCCATTTCAGGAATGAGTCCTTTCCGGAATGAGTCCTTCATCTTCTTCTTCAGTTGTGGGGGTAAAGAAGTGCCTGCACTTAGCTCGCGAACTTGGAGCCATTGTGCATTTCCCCACATTTATAGGAGCCATCCGAGCTCATCAGCAAACTGCAGGATGAGGCCAGGATGCTCCAACAGCTCAGCTAGATTGTCAGCTGGGCCGAGAATGGACAACCTGGTTTCGATAGTGGCTGGACAGGCTAACAGCATATGCTCCACCGTCTCATCCACTTCCATACAAGCCATGCACAGAGGGCTGTCTGTCGCACCTATATTGTATAAATGCTTATTTAATGAACAGTGTCCAGTAATTAGCCCTACAAGAGTGGTAAGAGGTTTGCGGGACAGTTTTAATAAGTATCCTGTGAGCTTTAGATTGTTTGTAGGTACAAACGCTTTAGTTTGTCGATTGCTGTTGCCTGAAGAAGTTTTTGTCTTATTGTTTCTGGGGATATATTAACAAAAGGTTAGGGGCCATGTTTTCTCCTATTTTTGCCAATCTATCCGCCTCACACCACATTGCCTGGGTTGTCGTTATGACTTTTTGTCCATTGTAATGATATATGGTTTCTTTGTTGGGTACACAGCCTTTGTAGCTCTTGATGACAGTCCAGCAGTAGATTGGACTTGGTCATTGGCTTACGCAAGGCGCATAGCACTGATGCACTGTCTGTGACAATGCGGATAGTGCTGTTTACCGTGTCCCTTAGATTTTGCACTGCATAGAAAAGAAAGAAAGAAAGAAAGAGAATGTTATATTGGTTGTTGCTATCATTTTGATTGTTATCTAAAATAATAGCATTACTTTTGCTACATATAATTGTTTTCATAATGCGTTTACTACCCATTAAAGAACAGGGAACTGATTTGTTGACTATGCTTAAAATACGGCCTTGACCTGTAAGTGCTGTCTGTCTCGCCCAGAGGCCCAATGAGTTCAGCCTTATGGCAGTGGTGTCAGTTAAGGTTAACGACACTGTCCTTGTCTTTAGCATATTGTCGATCCACGAACTTATCATGGGATCTACTTGTTTGTTATGCTGGAAAACATAGTTTTATCAAAAGCGCCTTCTATATCTATGAATACCACTAAACATGATTGTTGATTTAATATTGAATTTTCTATTTTGTTTACCACCGCGTGAAGAGCTGATTCAGTAGATTTACCTGGTTGGTACGCATGTTGATTAGGGTGTATTGGGTTAGTTTTTAGCGGCCCATCCCTTATGTCTATATCGCTAATTCTTTCTAGTGTTTTAAGTAAGAATGATGATAAACTTATTGCTCTGTAAGCTTTTGGCTGAGTGTAGTCCTCCTTCCCTGGTTTGGGCAGAAAAACCACTTTAATTTCCCTCCAACTTTTAGGTATACCTAACGCCAGACACGCTCTGAATATACATACAAGGCGAGGCGCACGGCGATCGAATCGTCTGACACGGCGAGGCGCTATTGCAGCTACCGCTACCGCCCACTGAAGGAGGGCTGGTATCACGCCGTCAGGGCCTGGGGATTTAAATGGGAGAAATGAGTTTAGAGCCCATTCTACCTTTTCTACGGTGATCATATTAGCGGCTGACTCCCAGTTTTCGTTAGGAAGGGTCTGGGCATGCAAGAATTCATCGCGACTGCAGTCATCCCGGGCGAGCACCGTGCTGCCCGGGAAGTGTGTCTGCAGTAACAGACTGCTTGTCTCTGTGTCACTTTTTTGTGTAAGATCCATTTGGTTGTTTTAAGGACCCTAATTGGATAATATGTGTATCATTTGATACTATTTTTCGGACCCTGGAGGCTTCTGCTTCGTTTTGTATGAACCCACAGAAGTTTCTCCATGCCTCTTTATAATTAGATCTTGTTTTCTTTTTATATAACAATTTCTTGCCGTTTGAAAAGCTTTCCAATGTTCCGGTCTTCTGGTGTTCTTTGCGTGATTGAAAAGCTTTCGCAAGTTTGCTCTCATTTTTTCCAGTGATTTGCACCACCAGTTATTTGGTGTTGGTTTTGGTGAAATGAGAGGGCAAGATTTTTCATAACTATCTATAATACATTTATTTAGATTTTCTACTGCATTTTCAATCGATTCTACTGAGTTCAGGTTCCTAGGAGTTCCTAATCCATCGATCCCCGTAGTTAAGCTTTGAATATATTCATTCTTGTTTGTTTTCCTAGGATTTCTAAATTTTTTTGGTTTCGGTACTACGGCTCCTAAGTTTAAGGTTACCCACCTGTGGTCCGAGCAGGACAGCTCTGGGGATACCCTCCAGTCCGTCACCTTTTCCCATTTTTTTTTTTTTTTTTTCGTAACGGGGGGAAATGCCTAACGCATTTCCCGACGCTCGGGGGAGCGTCGGGGGTATGTGGGGCTCGCACCCACTAAAACCCCCCGGCGGCCGTCTTGGCGCTTTTGGGAAGGACCCCGGGAACCACGCATTACTGGCGTCCGAGGTTCCTCCCACGCTCAACTGATATCAGCTTCGTGCACGGGGAGGGCATATTGTTCCCTCCCCGGCTCGCCTTTGTAGCTGCGGCGGCACAGTGCCACAAGCTGTGCCGCCGCCCATCTTGGGGCCGTTTGATGAGTGTATCGGGCCCCCGCCCTTCACACCCACGGCCCCAAAGACCCCTTTTAGTCGCCTCTTACGACAGGCAGGGTATACCGTAGACCTATTCTTACGCCCGGACCTACAGGGCTTCGTCACCTTTTCCCTGGCCAAAGTGTTTGTAATTGTGATATCTGGTATAGTTTGGGCTCGGGTTGTTACAAAAGTAGGCTCCGATCCTATATTCAGTACAATTAAGTCGTAAAATAGTAAAAACTCAATAAGGTCCTTACCTCGTTTATTTTTTTCCCTGCAACCCCATAGCGTGCCGTGTGCGTTTGCGTCGCAGCCTACTATGAGCGGGATCTTGTTATCACTACTTTCCTTAACTAGAACCTCCAACTCGGGGAGAGGCACTGCCTCTTCTCCAGGAAAGTAAGCCGAGGCTAAGAAAATTTCCTGGTAGGTACTGACTGACCTTCTTCTCCGGTCATCAGTTTGACGACCGTGAGGTCGGGTGTGCTAAGGTGTGTGATTAGACTTGCTGTATAGTATTTAGGTATAAATATAGCTTTTCTTACCTTATCATTGGTGTTACAGGTGTACATATTGCCGAACAAGTTATTAAAACTACATACCCGGTTCCAGTGTATTGTCGGCTCTTGTATTACCGAGTCCTTTCCGTTCAAAGTCATTTTCGGAATCAGTCTTTTTAAGAATAAGTCTTTCCGGAATGAGTCATTTCAGCACTTGGTGTCCATTTCCGGAATAGGGCATTTACGTACTAAGCGCATGTATTAAACATACAACCCTTCCTTTCCACTTTCGAATCACTCGTATCTATTAAAAAAACTGCATCTAAATCCGTTGCATAGTTTTAAAGATTTAAGCATAAATAGGGACAGAACAGACGCGGGAAGCCACTTTGTTTTATACTACGTATAAATGTAAAAATTAGCATTAGAATACTTTAAGGAATTGTAAACTTGATTGTTAATTTAAAAATGTCAAAAACTGTACTGTAGTAGAAAAAAAAAGTGAGTAGGTAAATTAAATTTAGTATTACGTATATTGTAGTGCCAATATTGCACCTAAAATAAAAATATATATATTGTAAAAATACAAATCTCTGAATAAGGGCTCCAATAATGTTGTACGTAGGAATAAAGAGGGGGTTTTAGCCAGTAAGTTACTGCACTATACTACTTTCGGCACTGCAACAGCGCTTGCCCGGAGCAGATCTCCAGGGAAGCACTGTTGTTGTCCATTATGATTTCCCCTCCTACATTAGAAAAAAAAAATACTGCAAATTCTCCCCTGGCTCCTACATACCCACAAAGTTTCAGACACGTAAATTTACAACCTAGGTATTTCATCTTTGAAAATTATCAAAAATGACCGCCTAACTACATTTTCATTGTCAGAAGACTTCATGCATTTTAGTTGGTTGAAATGGTCTTCTAACACACAGTATTGTAGAGATATTAAATAAGTAATAGCAAAGCCACATGTTTGATGTAATTATAAAGCCACATTTAAAATAAAATACAAAAAAAATATGTTAGGTGGACAGCAGTGCTTTCATATTCCTGTGCAAAAAAGTTTTAAAATTTTCCTGCTAATCGTCATTGAGAATGAAAAAAATTTCACAGCCACCGTAAAGTACGCTTCCCTTCCATACAAATTATCAGAGCACATCTAAACTGCTATTTACTCAGTGCATTCGATAACCGCCACCGTGCCAAGTAACGTATCGTGTGTGTTTAAATATTTACTAAAATTATAAAAAAGCCAAAATTCTATGTAAAAGTTCTAAAATCGATTAATCCCAGACTAAATCAACCAAGGAAAATAGTGGATTAGTAAATCAACCAAGGAAAATAGTGGATTAGTGATTAATGCAAGAATTCATCATTAAAAGTGCAAAATTATTTAACACTAATCAATATATATAAAACTCTTCCGTTACTGACTGACTGACTGACTGGGCGTAGCGGGCTGAAATTTTGCATGTAGGTTCCTTAGGTAGTGTAGGTGAGCACTAAGAAAGAATTTCCCGAAATTCCCATGGGAACGGGGAAAGACGGGATTTTTGTGTTTATGAGAAATCTGGGCGTGTGAAACCGTGGGGCAGCCTCTAGTCAACAATAAAATTGCAAAAAAAACAGAATAAAATAAATAAAAATATAGTGACAATAAATAACACAATTAATGCAGAGTCATTCTCTGGAATATCAGATAGAGTATGCATCCTAAACCTGAACTTTAAAACCCTATCCCTTTCGTTAATCCAAGTTTATGCACCAACCATTGACGCTAAAATTGAAAAGGTACAGAGTTTTTACGACGATCTGAATACGGCCCTAATGCATTCATACAAAAACACCATCTTAATGGGGGATTTTATTGCTAAAATTGGTCAACCAAAACCCGAAGAAAATCTCATCACTGGAAAGCATGGTTATGGCATCAGAAACGACAGAGGCGAGTTACTTATACAATTTGCAATGGAAAATAAAATATATTTAAAATATATGACTATTATCAACACCCTTTATAAGAAAAGACCTAACAGAAGAACAGAACACCCTTATTTGTTTATACATGTAGGCAGACGCTTAGTAAGCCATTAAGTATTATATTTAACAAATCATTAAAATCTGGGTGTTTTCCGAACGTTTGGAAAAAAGAACATAATTATTATTCCTATATACAAGTCAGGAGGAAGTAGGTCCAGCTGCGATAAATATCGTCCTATTAGTATCCTTTCATCGGTAGCGAAACTATTCGAGTCATTAGTTTATAGTGTTTTATACAATCACATCAAACCTTATCTTTCTGAGAAGCAACATGGATTTGTTAAAGGTAGATCAACCATTAGTAATCTCCTAGAGTACAAGAATTATCTTTGTAACGTCTTTGCTAAGAGGGCAAATTGACAGTATTTACACCGATTTTAGTAAAGCTTTCGACAGGGTCAATCATATAATTTTAATGAATAAAATCTCAGGCTACGGCGTCCACGGTAACCTGTATCGTTGGCTAAGTTCTTATCTGCAAAATAGAAGTCAGTTGGTGGCCGTAAAGGGATACTTATCTGGTCCTGTTAGTGTAACCTCAGGAGTACCACAAGGTTCGCATCTTGGACCACTTCTTTTTATTCTTTTTATCAATGAACTTGTTACTGAAATTGACAGTCCAGCGCTTCTTTACGCCGACGACCTCAAAATTTTTTGAAAAATTGACAGCTATAGTGATGCTATTCTACTGCAATCTGATCTAGATAAAGTGAGCGACTGGTGTGTTAATAATTGCATGATGCTTAATTTGGACAAGTGTTTCGTTATTTCATTTACAAATAAGAGACAAAAATACATATTTGAATATAAATTGAATCAGCACACGTTAGAGCGTCAGTCAATTGTTAAAGACTTAGGTATATATTTTGACGAGAAACTATCTTTTCGATTTCACTATGAATATATAACTAACAGAGCCAATAGACTCCTGGGCTTTATATACAGACTATCAAAGGAATTTAAAAAATATGACAGTTTCATCACGTTGTATAATTGTCTTATCAGAACTATTCTTGAATATGGCAGTCAAGTGTGGTCGCCTTACTATGCAGTTCACATCGATAGCATAGAAAGAGTTCAAAACAAATTTCTAAGAATGTTAAATTTTAGATTTTTTCAGGTCAAAATCTATCCGGCTATGAGCAGAGGCTTAATAGATTAAAATTCACTAGGTTAGATCAAAGACGCAAACAAATTGACTTAATTTACCTACACAAAATCATACACGGTAAAATTGACTCATCCGCTTTACTTGGTGTGCTGTCATTTAACACTCAGAGTAGATTTCGTGCTTATCGACCCTTTGTTTTAAATGTTTATATCAATAACACCTCATATTATAACCCTATTATAAGAATGTGCAGACAGTATAACGAGATAGTTTTGTTGAATTCAGACATTGATTTGTTTAAGTCAAATATTAATAAATTTAAAAGGTGCTTATCCAAATAATAAGATATTCAATAATCCTAGTATAACACTTTAGTTAATAAATAGGTTATAGTTACTAACAATACAAAACCATTATTATTTTCCAGTGCATACATGTTTTGGAGTGCAATTGTTATCTAAGTTGCTTTGTTTACCTAAGAATACTTTTTGTTAATTGTACTATGTTTTGTGTGCCAAATAAATAAAAAAAAGAAGATGGACATTGAAATCACCAGACAAGAAAACTATGAACGAAATAGATTTTTTCCTATCCAACACACCAACAATATTCCAAAATATCGAAGTGATAAACTCTATAACATACCCTAGCGACCACGGGTTAGTGAGAGCGACAATAAAAATAGAAAAACAAAAGAAATGTAGAGTCACTTGCGGAAATACAGCAAGTTTATTAAAAACCGAAGACGAACAAATAAGATTAAAAAAAAATTTAGAAAAGGCTAAACATGAGCTAGATTTTCACCAGGATGCTGGAATAAATGAATACTACAAAGGAATGTTATATATCGTATCCGAGAGTTTAAGGAACGCAAAATCTATTGGAAACAAAGTGGAAAGTATACTCAGTGAAGAAACAAAACAACTTATAAAAAAGCGCCATGACCTACAAAATACCAAAAATCTATGTCCCGACCAAAAAATTGAGCTGAAAACTCTATACAAACAAATAAAAATTTAAGAAAAAACTACAAAGAATATCGGCTCAATATATTTAAAAAATACATTGAAAAATCAGGCGGAGTTAAAAAAGCTTACAAACAAGTAAATAAAGATATAAATTGGATTTCTGGCCTGAAAAATAAAAACAAAAAATGTAAAAAAAATACAGACAAGGAAAGAAATCATCATGCAACGCAATTTTATAAAGAGCTCTACTCATCCAAAGACGAAAATATAGTGGCGAACGTTTCTTATCATTCAAACATGGATCCAGTCAAACAATTCGATGAAATAGAAATCCTCAAAAATATAGACAAACTAGAGGCTGCCCCGCGGTTTTTCCCGCGCAGATTTCTCATAAACACAAAATTCCCGTTTTTTCCCGTTCCCGTGGGAATTTCGGGAAATCCCTTCTTAGTGCTCACCTACACTCCCTAAGGAACCTACGTGCAAAATTTCAGCCCGCTACGCCCATTAGTTTCGCCTCTGCGTTGTCTGTCAGTCAGTCAGTCAGTCAGTCAGTCAGTCAGTAACGGAAGAGTTTTATATATATTGATTGAATAACGACAAGAGTGCAGGACCAGAAAAAATCTAACGAAGCAATCAAGATCGGTAAACACTTCCTAGCAACTCCGTTGGCGCGATTATTCAACAAAATTCTAACAGAAAATAAGGTCCAGCAAGAATGGTCCAAATCGAATATTATATTGCTTTACAAGAAAGGAGACCCGTTAGATGTTAGAAAAGAAACTACCAACCCATAAGTTTAATGCCATCGACCTATAAATTATTTGCCTCCTGTTTGGAAAAAAGGATTGTTTCAGAATTTGAAAAACATCAACCTTTCGAACAAGCCGGTTTCCGAAAAGGTTTCAGCACAATGGATCATATTCATAGCTTAGATCAAGTCATGGAGAAATATGTAGAGTTCCAAAAACCTCTATACATTGCATTTGTCGATTACACGAAAGCTTTCGACTCTATATCTCACGAAAGCATTTGGAAAGCACTTCGAGACAAACATATCCTAGAAACATACATCAGCATTCTCATGAACCTGTACAAACAAAGTGAGAGCAGGATCAAGCTGGACCAAATAGGAGCCAAAATAAAAATATGTAGAGGTACGCGCCAAGGAGGCCCATTATCACCTAAAATCTTTATTGCAGTACTTCAATACATCATGAAGGACTTGGACTGGTCGAAAAAAGGCATCAACATTGATGGCAGGTTCATGAGCCACTAAGCCCTGTAGGTCCGGGCATAAGAATAGGTCTACGGTATAACCTGCCTGTCGTAAAAGGCGACTAAAAGGGGTTTTTGGGGTCGTGGGTGTGAAGGGCGGGGGCCCGACACACTCATCAAACGGCCCCAAGATGGGCGGCGGCACAGCTTGTGGCACTGTGCCGCCGCAGCTACAAAGGCGAGCCGGGGAGGGAACAACATGCCCTCCTCGAGCACGAAGCTGATATCAGCTGAGCGTGGGAAGAACTTCGGACGCCAGTAACGCGTGGTTCCCGGGGTCCTTCCCAAAAGCGCCAAGACGGCCGCCGGGAGGTTTTTCTGGGTGCGAGCCCCACATACCCCCGACGCTCCCCCGAGCGTCGGGAAATGCGATAGGCATTTCCCCCCGTTAAAAAAAAAAAAGGTTCATGAGCCACTTACGTTTTGCTGACGAAATTGCAATAGTTTCGGAAGCGCCTAAACAACTTGAAAAAATGCTTAATGAACTAAACATGGTAAGCATCAACATAGGCCTGGAAATGAATATCTCCAAAACAAAAGTGATGACAAATGCCAAAAAAACGCCGGTTAAGGGGCTAAAATTGGGAAAACGGCGAGAGGAGTGTTCGTATATACGACTTTAATAACACTTAAAAATAATACAGAAAGCTATTTCTTTTTTCGTAGCTTCTCAAAAGACTGAACTACAATATAGTAGGTTTTCAAATAAAAAAAACTAAAGGGTTTTCTTATAAAAAAATCGTAAAGTTCATCAAAAACTGCAAAAACAGCTTTTGCTGTTAACGATTGTTTACTAGTTTAAAAGTAAGTTGAAGCAAAACAAAAATTGTATCATAAACTAGAAAGTCTGTTCAACTTTTATATTGTAATTACAAAAATATACATGTCCATTTTCATCTAGTTTTAATTGCTAAAACTTTACTAAAATTTCGGCGGAAATTCCCCATACTAAATTGTATGGAGGGATCCAACGGCCGAGCGGCCGATTCGATAAGCAGAAACGGGCGCCAGTACGCCTCCGGTCTTGAGGCGGAGCGTACGTCAGTCGTGCTTTGGCGCGCTATTACAAGACTATTTATTATTGATTGCGCGAGGTTTGCGCAGTAAATGAGAATTCTTTTTTAGTTTGGAAAAAGTAAGTACATTTTATTATTATTATATTAATAAATTTGAGCAATAGTAGACGTAAGTTTCTGTGATTTTTTAATATCAAATAAGTATCCCTACAAATTTATAATCTGAGGGGAAAAAGAAAGCACTTATTTTCACTCATTTTAAAAACGATATCTACATAGTACAGCTCTTAAAAATATTTTTTTATATTGGGTTGTTTTCTATATCTTTCTTTTTTAAATGCAAAGCAATAAACTTTTCATTATTTTTATTTATTTTACGATTTGATATGTAGGGGTCATTGACCTTAGTAGCATTACCCACACGTCACAGTGTGTATGTACCTATCAGGAAAAATAAAAACGTAGTGCTTCTATTACTCTATCGTACACCTATATAGTAATTAGTTTTTTCGCTACCTACTTTACACAATGAAACTACAATAGGTATGGACGTAGGTAGGCAATGTTTGGTTGCATAAGGGTTTCGTATGAAAAACAACTTTTAGGTGTTATCTCTCAAACAAGAACAAATTTAGGTGTAAGGTACTAAAAACTATAGTAATAATAACTTATTATGCAATATGCAAGCCCGACCTGACATACGCGATCCTTTATCGTTGCTCGAAATTCAACACCTCGAAAAAGGTTTTTGCACATTTTTATAAAAATAATATATTGAACTTCAATTTATTTGAAAATGATGAACCTAAAAATTAATAAAAAGTTACTTTCTTTAAAAAAATTAGAGGTGGATTTAACAGAGTTCTAAATATCAATGTTATTTATTTTATTATAAAATTATATAAATAACTGCTTGCCATTTGTGTTAAAAAAACAACCCAGTAAGATTAAAGTTAAGCTCGGAAAGTAACTTTTTATTCTATTTATAAAAAATGCAAGAATTGGTAAAAGGAAATGAACGTCTTTCTATGCTGCAAAAAAAGTTAAATATCCAAGAATGTTCTATGTACTGTTGGTTTGTCTAATAAATAAAATAAATAAGACGCCACCGCTACAAAGGTCATTTTTATTAAAATAACCAACTTAAAATATTAATTTACACGATTATTATTATCTATACCTACTGAAGATTCTTATGTATGGATCATGTTACTTTCTCGGCCAGGAATGGGCAAATTAAATAACAACAACGTTAAATCTTAGACAGGAAAATACATAAAACAGTTTATATGGGAAAATTACATTTTTATTTTTCTTTCAACCCCTCCATTTTTTCTATCTTTTCTCACCTTTTGAACCTTATGTGAACTACGACAAACATTTTAAAACTCAAATCAGCTAAACGTTCTAAGTCGTTCTCAAGTTTAAGCGAGATAAACAAACCACGATTGATTTTTAAATATAAACTAGTTGACTCGGCGAACTTCGTACCGCCTAACCTATTACAATGTTATGCGTGTATTATACATTATAAACCTTCCTCTTGGACAGATGCGGGAAGCAACTTTATTTTATACTATGTACTAGAGGTTGCCCCGCGGTTTCACCCGCGCAGATTTCTCATAAACACAAAATTCCTGTTTGTTCCCGTTCCCGTGGGAATTTCGGGAAATCCCTTCTTAGTGCTCACCTACACTCCCTAAGGAACCTACATGCAAAATTTCAGCACGCTACGCCCAGTAGTTTCGGCTCTGCGTTGTCTGTCAGTCAGTCAGTCAGTCAGTCAGTAACGGAAGAGTTTTATATATATTGATTGAAGATGGTCTGTTATTTTGACCATCAAACTCTATCTATAGTCTTTTTTTTATCCAATTTTTTTTTTTATTACAACAACAAACCTTTTTGTCGGGAAACATTTTTCATAGTCAAAGAAGTCTAAAGAAAATCAATCAATGTGGCAGACAGACGTTTGTTTTATTGAAAGGTTTAATATACCTAAATTTTTGAATAATATAATGTACCTATTTAAAATTAATTCGAACAATAAATGTTCGTTATATTGAAATAGGTATTTTAATCTGTATGTGTGTATGTACTATGTATGTTTGTCCGCGATTCTTTCACGTTTGGCTGAACCAATTTTGATGCCGTTTTCAGAGTAGTATTTGCTACATTCAGGACCGGGTTTAAGTGTTTAAACAAACTTTGAAAAAAGGCAGTTCTCAGTGTATGTATGTGTCAGTTTATTGAGCCGTGTGCCTTTAAAAAGAAAAAAGTATCATATTGTCACTCGTTAGCATTAATTGCGAGACTCTTAATGTCATACCTACGTAATTACATTTATTTTTATCACAAACAGTAAATTATTGCAAGTAATTCTTTTATATTAATTATTAGCAACGAGTTTTCAGATGCAAGTTCCATATCTCCTTTTCAAAGAATTAGCTATCTTCTAACATAATAATGACAGGTATAAAGATAAACATACAACCAGTACTTAGGGACACGTAAAAAGTATGGATACTTTGCGGTATCGAGTACATTTCCATTCCTATCCTTACTTTGTACTCAATACTGTGCTTACGATACTTTTAATCAATGAGTACATACATTTTGGCAGGTATGGCATCATATCGAATGAACTGAAATGAATTCCCATATAAAACTAGCGACAATAAAGGTTCTGCAAACGATCAAATTTGTTTGACAAACACGTTTTCATATAATATTGTTTGACAAACTTCAAACACAGCTGCCCACGATTAATTTTTTTGACATACGTAAAATTTTACAAAAAAAAATAAGTTAAACGGACACTTACACGGCTTCCGGCTATTTTTCATCGTTAAAGGAAAGCCAACTTGTTTTATTTTTTGAAGAACTTTCTTTTATTGTATTAAACGTGTGTGCCTAGCCTAAGTAAGAACTGGCCCTAAGAAAAGTGCTTCGGGGTATCGATACTTTTGTTTCTTGTTTTTTTTAACAACTTTTCCAATTATTGTATTAAATTTGTGTGCCTACCAAACGTAAGAAAAGTAAGTACTATAGGACCTCAGAGAAGTACACGATAGATACATTGAAGAATTGATACTTTTGTTTTGATACTACTCATTATGAGTACAGTATCGATACTTTCTATTCTTTACCATATATTATATGAAATAGTTTTAGGTTTTGTAACAGTTTTTTAGCGTATTTATTGCTAGTGCTACCTGCACATAACACAAATAAATTTCGTGGATAATTTAATGAGTGGTTTTCAATTTGACATATAAAAAAAATAAGTTTTATTACACCGCTATGGCATGGCGCTTTGCAAAAGTCAATAGGTCAAGTTGAAATGAATCATTAAAAGAAAAAAAGAAAATTGAAACTCGTCACGCGTCAGTCAGATAGTTATTTTTGTTTTAAACTTTTTAAGTTAATTTGAACTGATTTGAGTTACTATCCTATGTCTTTTACTTTAGACAACACAATCTACGGGCGTATTATGAGACTTATTTTTGCTTTTTAATGACACAATGAAAACCACTCATTAATTCATATTTGTTTTTTACACAAATCAGAATCTTCCATCCCCCCGCTGATAAGAATTTATCACACCTTTATGAGGCATACTGCAGTTTATAATGTAAAACTGGAGTAGACGAGTGGAGTCGTCATGTCATTATGAAATTTTTTAAATCTTTTGTAATTTAGGGGATATTGTTATTATATTTTATTGTAGTTAAAATTTTAAATTAATAAAATATTTACGTGTGAGTATTTACTTAAATGAAATATATTTACCTATGTTGAGAAATTCAGTCCTTTAACAAATAAAAAAAAACCTAAAAGCTGAATATATTAAAATCACTCTCAAAGCCTAAAAATCAAGTAAAATCGACAATTTTTTATTTGTGGCAATAATTGTTTTCTATCTTATACCAGTTGTAATTAATTAAAAATATACAAAAAAATATATAATATTGAAATGCGACTTTAATTTTTACCTTTAATGTAATCAAAAAGTCATAACCAACTTTTTGTATTTTTGCAGTGTTGAACTCTGACCGACGATCTTTTTTAACCGACTTCATTAGTTAAAATAAACATACTTTACCTTTTATTTAGTAAATAATAAGTACCTAGGTAAGATATTTAGTTAGATAGTTAAAGTTCTAAACATTTTTTTTAATGTTTCTAATAAGGTATGTTTAAGTACTCAACAATAAACAATTTGTACTAAAATAAAACCTATTAGGCAGTAAAAAAATTATATAACATCGATAAATCATATTATTTCGTAATCACAATTCAATAAACCCATAAATCATAGTAACGATACACCCAAGTTAATTCGCGCGAAAAATCAGATTTAAATATCGCGCCAAGAAATGTTCGCAACTCGGCCGCGTAACATTGAGCGCTAGGGTCGCGCGAAATCGGCGTTCAAATAAAAGAGGCCTCAGCCTTAATGTTGAAGACAAATTGATCCGCATAAAACCTTTTAGCTTGATTTTATTGAATGACGAAGATGAAATTCACGGCAAAATCGTCTTCAGTACAATTCATTCTAATGGGGGTCAATTATATACACAACTAGCTTTTTCCCGTAGCTTTGCACGCGCGTTTCCATTAGAAACCATATAATTCATTGGTTACCTTTACGACTAAATAATAGGTCCGGTAATTACCGTTCCCATGGGAGTTTATTCAAGTCAATACACTCAAGGGAGTCGATTTTTTATTCTCAATAAAAAAAAAAAACTTGTAAGTAGGTATGTAACAAAATAATATAATATTTTATCCTTTATTTATTATAGATCCCAAATGTATCAACTCATCATCTGTAACTATGCCAAGCGAATTAAGACAAACCAAAGCTGCACTCTGCTCAGCAAACTTTTTGTTCTTTTCCCAGAATGAAGAAGCATATTTTTTGTCATCAAATGTTAAAACTGAGCGAAATAATTTTTCCACTTGCTGTGTATTGTATGTTGGAAGATCATTTCCATTTTTAATAGCCCACACATGAAGACGGGATTTGGGTAGGTTTAAATCATTAAAATTTGCTCGTATAAAACAAATCTGTAAATAAAAAAAAAAACAAATTAAAGGATTTATAATTATTACCTATACGTAGTACGCAAATGCCCCATTACGGACTATGTCCTTTTATGATTAAATCAATATAGTTACATATTATGAGTTATTTCCGTATTTTGTTAATTTTCGGGTTCAGTTGGATTAAGTCCTTTCAGGAATGAGTCCTTTCAGCACTCACTGTCATTTCCAGAATAGGGAATTTACGTTCTAAGCACCCTTATTTAGATACTTAGATATAGATTTAACCTGCGTTTATGTGGGGGTAGCGTAGAGCAAACAAACATCTAAGTAGGTATTAATATTCATCATAAGTACAAGTGATTGCGCCCCGGGTGAACCCAGACCTGTGGTCTTACAAACATAAAACCTCATTAATAACTTATGTTGCCCAATGCTATTTATACTAATGGGTTTATTTAATCGGTAAGCAAAGTATTGGTTATCTTTATCTTGGTACCTAAGCAATAAAAATACCATGATTACTTTAAGAAGTGAGTGAATTAAGTCCTCATAGAAAATTTTTCCCTATTATTTAATGATTTTCAGTTTTTTCGGCGGTTTAATTTTTTGATAAAAAGTTTTTATTTTTAACTTTTCAGTTTTTTTTGGGCAAATTTTTTTTTGACCCCAGCTAATCACCCTTCACAAGGTGGCCACACAACCTGGTGAAGGTTGGGTTGAGGGACTAACAAGGATGAGGTTCGCTCACGACCGGTCGGTGAGGCGATTTGTGAGGGAGGCCTATGTCCAGCAGTGGACGTCTATCCGCTGAGATTATGATTATTAACATTCATAAAAACAACTCATAATTATACCTAGTCATGTAAATCACAACACGGCAATACAATCTGTAAGTGAACAATAAAGTCACCCCTATTTTTCCACCCTTAGGGTTGGAATTTTATTTCCAAAATTTTATGGGACCAACTTTAAGGTATACTGGTATAGGTACACTGTCGATTACAAAAAGAATTATCAAAATCAGTCCACTCTGTAAAAAGTTCTTACCATTAAAATGGCCTGCCAAAATTTTACTTCCCTAAACAAATTACTTACCCAGTTTTGTACTTAGTTTACAGCCAGTAATAGTAGATTGTATCACAACAACACATGGGATCAAACTAATATTTTTACGGCGAGGGCGCTTTTTGGAATCCATAGCGAAGGAGGTATTTATTAATAGAATCCCGAACTAGTACGGCTTGTTAGCTTTAAAATATACGAATATCGGTCCCATCTGGCAGAAAGTATAAAACTTGGCATGCAGGTAGCTTTAATATGTGTGATTTAATATTGAAGGAGAAACAGGCTGAAGCACTGTTTTTTCCCCCCTCGCCCCCCCCTTTTGTGTCCCTAATCGTAGTATTTTTAATTTTTTTTTAAAACTACAAAAGCTAGGAGAAAAGATAATTTATTCTTTATAAAATTATCTACAAAAAAGTCTTTGGTTTCATGTTGGTAGGACTTTTAGTTTTCCAAATATGCATAAATATATTTAACTTATGCAAGAAATAATTGGAATAATATTAAAACGGTCACTAACAAGGGCCAACTATGAAGCTGTAGCCGGTGCAGTGGTGGTGAGAGTGAGGGGGAGTACGCCCTGCAGTACCGGGCCGAAGAATAGGCCTGAGGTATCCCCTGCCCGTCGTAAGAGGCGACTAAGAGGGGACCCCGGGGTCGTTGGGTGCACGAGGCGGGGGCCTCGTGTAGTCATATAACGGCCCCGAGAAGGGCGGCGGAACGCGGTGTCTAGTTCCGTCGTCGAGCGTAGGAAGAGCCATCCGCGCTCAGGGGGGACTACCACCACCTGTCCCCCCGTGAAGAGGCTACTCAGCCAATGCTGGAGGGGGTTGCGGAGCTGAACACAAAGTTCGAGAGATCTCCCGAGACCCCCTTGCAAACAGCCGAGATGGACACCGGCGGGGTTTTAGTGGGTGCGAACCCCACATAACCCTGCGACTCCCCCCGGGGTCGCAGGGTACTCGTTAGGAATATCCCCGCCTAAAAAAATAGTGTGAGGGGGGAGTAGCGTACGATGCTCATGCACGGCTGCCCGCCAGTCATTCAGTTGTCCCGACTACCAGTCGTAACACGTATCACTCACTGCGTGTGCACTTACGTATCATCTCGCTCGCATTGCCATTACACGTTTACACTAATTAACTAAGTGCGAAACCATGTTATAGAGCCACTTTATAGTGCTTATTCAATAGGTAAGTCACGAAAATCAACCGTTCCCACCGTCCCTCTCAGAGACAGGAAACTTAAGACCGATGGTAAAATCAGAACTCCTAAAATGTTTATAGAAGAATGAAGACAAAGAGTATCAAAAAGAAAGTTCTGTTACGGAGATGGAAGGTCCTACAGAATGCACTGCATCATTTTAGATGGTCCTGCTGTCGTTCAAATGATAAGGCCAGGGACTAATATAACGTTTGAAGACTACCGCCATAGTTCTATAAACTATGTAACAAACCAAAAGGGTAAAAGAGTAGATATAATTTTTGACGTTTATAAAGATGACAGCCTCAAGAATAATACTAGAGAAAAGCGAGCACAAGGCATTCTACAAAGAGTCTCAGCAGCAGGCAAGCTGCCAAGAAACTGGCAATCATTTCTACGCTCTTCGGAAATAAAAGTTGAACTTTTTAATTTTTTAGCAGACGGACTCCAGGAAAAACATGACATAAAAACTATTGTTGCAACTAAAGGTAAAGAAGTTGTATGCAATGATACCACAGACGTAGCTTCCCTGAAGTCTGGACAAGAAGAAGCTGACTCCAGAATCCTCCTCCATGTTTTTCACGCTGTGAAGCACGGTCACACGAAGGTTTTAATAAGAACTGTGCATACGGATGTAGTTGTGATAGCTGTTTACCGGTAAAAATGTCACTCAAAAAAATGAAGTTAGAAGAATTTTGGATATCCTTATATCCAAAATTCTTCTAACTTCATTTTTTTGAGTGACATTTTTACCGGTGTCGGTAAAGCTACACGTAGTATCGCTATCCATCAACTGGCTATGCACTCGGTCCAGAAATATGCAGTAGCATTCTGTTTTACCATGCGTTTAACTGGTTGTGACACTGTTTCGGGCTTCGGTGGAAAAGGAAAGAAGTCGTTTTGGAAAGCATGGGAATCATTCCCCGAAGTCAACAAAATATTCAAAGAATTATCACAGCCTGTAAATGCAATTGAAAATCATCATTTGGATCTTTTGTCAAGATATGTTATCTTGACATATGATAAAACAAGTGATGTAGAAGACATCAATCAAGCGAGGAAGGCATTATTCATTAAGGGACGGGCCATGGATAGGCTTCCACCCACATTTAATGCTCTATTAGAGCATACTAAACGGGCATGTTTGCAAGCGGGATTGATCTGGGGTCAGAGCTTGATTGCAAACCCTGAATATCCCAACTTCCAAAATTGGGGATGGTAGAAAGAAAACGGTGTCTGGACTCCATTACAGGTCGATGTCTATGTAGGAAGTGTAAGTGCGGGGGAGATACTTACTTGCGATTTTAATTAAAATAAATATAAGTAAAATAAATGTGTAATTTTCACTGGACTTAACTGGGGATTTTTATGTAGTTATTTGAATGCTAGTGGTATACCTATAAAGGTAAGCTTTCGTGATTTTAAACAGTTCTTGTAAACATTGTATGGTCGCAAAGAAAGGAGTTATTTCGTTGAGCCAGACGCCGTGAGCCGTGTGTTGGGCTGTAACTCGGGAACCAAACCTTTTACAATAAATTGCATGGTATCGTTTTGTAGCTAGATGTATATAGTTTTACACCTTTTCAGTTGATTTTATCACAACACCTTTCATTTAGCAATAAGTGAAGAAAAAAGAAAAAAAGTGACCATTTTTTCATAAGTTCACAATATAATGACGGCTTTTTATAAAAAATGTTAGTCGCATAACTATAAATGTGGTATCGTTTTGTAGGTAATTTATCGACGATTATTTGGTCCTTGAAAAGTAAACTCATAAGTCCTACCGTTTTTGTAGAAAATGAAAAAAACCAAAATGAGGGAGGTAAAATGGGGGGAAGGGGGGGGAAGAAACCATTTCCCAGCGTGTTTCCCTATCGATATTGAAGCACATATAAAAAAGCTACATGTATGCTAAGTTTCATGCTTTCTGCCGGATGGGACCGTAATTCAGGTTAACAAGCCGTACTAGAACGTAGCGAGGGAATAAAAAAATTTGGAGAAAAATAGGATAAATAGGAGATTCATAGCGGGGTAATAATGAGTTTTTAACCCCCTAATTTTCATAATTTTTTTAGGCAAACTTTTTGAATTTGGAACTGGCTGGTAAACGGCCCCGCGGGCCGTCATGCGGCGAGCATGACAGTCAATTTGTCGTCTATCTGTCACTTTTGACGATCATCCCCCTCAGCACGACCGACCAATTTTGTCGTGTCTTTCTGTCACTTTAGACATATAAATGCGAGAAAATGACGTCACGAATCGAGAGCGAACCATTATGTCTATGGTGCAAGCATGAGCTGCACCGTGCAGCCTGCACGGGATACTACTCTTTCGATGTTGAACTGTCAGTTTAATCATTTGTCTTTAATCTTGCTACAAGTGCGAACATGAGATACGCTTTTCTCTACGACTATAATTTGTCTACTAGTAGAAGGGGTGCAGCCCCCGCAGCATGACGGACCATTTGTCGAATCTTTCTGTCACTTTTAATCGCTTTTGACATTTCAATGCGGGAAAATGTATGGAGACGATCGACAAAAGTGACAGATAGATACGACTAATTCGACCAATTGTCCGTCATGCTACGGAGGCTGGTACATCTCCATACATTTTCCCGCATTGAAATGTCAAAAGCGATTAAAAGTGACAGAATGATTCGACAAATGGTCCGTCATGCTGCGGGGGCTGGCTGGATAAAAAAAAAGAAATCAAATTGAAAACGCGCGAACTAGTCTAATGACGACTGGACCCTGGAACTAAGTTTTCGAAAAAAAACACGGATTGTTAAAAAGTAAGAATTAAGTCCTAAATGTAGTAGAAATGCCTCAAGAAATGTTATGGATAATCTATAATCCCTGTAATAATATGTAGATGTAGGTATAAGTTTTTAGTTGTTTTCTTATTAGATAATTTAATTTCAATTTATAATTTTCTCAAAGTGGGAAATGAAAAGTAGAGACACACGGCTATTTTCGGCTCGAGCCGCGCGACGTACTTAGAATCCCTCGCTACTACATTCGGGATTCTACTCTAGAATCCCTCCTTCGCTCTGGATTCAAAAAGCGTATATAGCCACCCTGTATTAAAAAGGATCAAAGTTATACAGGATGTTTCTGACAAGGCGGTAATAAATCAAAGGAGGGATTCTGCTCACCATACCTAACAACTTTCCCAAAGCAACATGGGTCGAAATCTCAAAACGAAAACCAGCTGTCCCGTACATTGACCCCGTCAGCTGATCGAACCAATGTATGGAACAGCTGATATATTTTTTGAGATTTCGACCCATGTTGCTTTGGGAAAGTTGTTAGGTATGGTGAGCTGAATACCTCCTTTGATTTATTACCGCCTTGTCAGAAACACCCTGTATAAAAATATAACTTTGATCCTTTTTAATACAGGGTGGCTCATAAGTCCTTTGAAATTTAAATTTCGAATAAAATTCAAACGGTGCGCAAGAATGGCGCGCGGGGTACGGGGGAAGCACTAACGGTCTTTCGGAATTCAGTCGCCATGGAGCGTTTCACTTGTGCGGACCGTGCTTTTTGTGTGCGCGAGTTTTATCGCGACAATAATTCTGCTACCGTTGCGCGGCGAACATTTCGAGAAACCAAACTGCCACTTTAGGGCTATGTAAGGGCCTTTCATGTTTGCGATTTGGATTTTCGCAACTCCAGTAGCGACAATTCTGCTTGTTGACATGGACGTTGATGTAGAAGTGAGCCTCATCAGTGAAAGTTTGGGTTCTCGAAAATTACGCCGCGCAACGGTAGCAGAATTATTGTTGCGATAAAACTCGCGCACACAAAAAGCACGGTCCGCACCAGTGAAACGCTCCATGGCGACTGAATTCCGAAAGACCGTTAGTGTCTTCCCCCGTACCCCGCGCGCCATTCTTGCGCACCGTTTGATTTTTATTCGAAATTTAAATTTCAAAGGACTTATGGGCCACCTGTACAATCTACGATTATTTAACAAACACTCACACTTGCCTTTTTTTCTATTAAATCTTTCTCAGGTAAAGAGGACTTCTGTTTTTTCGTAGGTGGCTCTAAATTTTCTGGATTCACTTGCCACCTTCCTTGTATGCCCATGCTCTGATATTTTGATTGTTTGGTTCGGCAATAATCATCTAGATCCCAGATTGCACTACAAATAATGTATTGTCAAATGCTACGAATGAATAATACTCAAGAAGCGTAACTCTCCTACAAAACCGCCTCTAGTTATAATTTTATTTTATAATGGTGGGCAGGGCACAAACTGTTCTGTGTTCACATTTATTCGACATCAAAAAATAACAAGTATTTAAAGTTTCACTTATTTTTCCGCAACGAGAGGTAGGCATTTTAATTAGTTTTTATAGTAGGCTTTTTATTACTGTTCTCAGGTCGTAAAGTTCCTCATTATTCACATGCAATTTGTAGCCGGTCAATGATGTCGGCCAAAATTTCAAGTCATTATTCCCTGCACTCGGATTTTAACAGACCACCCTCGTACATAATACATCACTTTACACCCATGTTGAATAAACTACTATTATTAGATAGGTACTTTGTGTTGAATCTCAATACCAAAAACTACCATAGCTGGGCAGCGTTAATCAAATAGTTTACTTCGTAAGTAGTATATACTTTGTGACTTGGTCAATCGTTAATCCGCTACAAAAAAAGTTAGCTTCGTTAAACGTTAAAGCGTTAAGTACATTTCGGAAGAATTAACGCAAGTTAAAGTTAATCGCTAAACCATTGATATGTGTAAAGTTGCATTTTTATGTCGTTGCGTTAGTGAACTTATAAAACCTTTTGGTTAAGGTTCTGGAAGTTACAGGATTGGAACATAACAAAAAAAGTACTTGTATAATTCAAATGTGTAATTTAATCGTCGGACATAAGGAATAAGGTGCATGATGAAGTCCTCGTCTGAAGGCGAGGCTCGTTTTGGTGTTAATATGTATTTAAGTCTGTGAAAAAAAGGACTTTAGAAGAATGAAGAGCTTTAGGGTATACAGTATTGTATTTAATGACTACCTGTTCCCTGAGGAATGCAGCATCGTTGAACGAGTCTTTTGATATTTTGTCCAGCCACATTTTAACGAAACTTTGCGCTTTACTCTTTAAGGGACGAAACGGTGCGAAACTAGCGCCACTTCGATAAATAATTGAAAGCTTCTAATCCACGGCCTAAATCAAAAATATGCGCCTTTGACTCCCTATTATAACATAACGATACTTATAATAATCTACAATAAAATCAACAAAACCCTAAATATATATCCTATGACATTTCGTAATCAAAAAATTACTTTAACCAATTGGCTTCTCACACTTTCATATAGTGATACCGACTCTCTTAAAAATTTAAATTTAAATTTCAATTTAGTTATCTTAGTTTTACATATAATTATATTTTTTTGGACAATGACGAACTGACAGACATACAATTAACTTTAATTTAAACTCAAATTTAAAAACTTATTTACTTTATAAAATAAAGTTCTGTTAACATCTGAAATGTAGGCTTGCATGTTTTGCATGTTAGAATTAAGTGTACCTTATTTTTTAAAATCTTTTGATATTATACTGTCTCCGTGGTCCGGCTGAGAGCGTTAGCGGTTGCAACACAGTTGTAACTAAAGCAACGGCTATCGTCTCCACAGTTTTTTTGTGTATATTTTGCTTTTTTGCCTAATAAAAACTTTTTTTTTTTTTTTTATTTTTATTTTTAACGAGCTTTCCCGGCTTACTTCGTTACGCCATAGAACATAAGATACTACAAAAGACTTGGCTCTATAGACTATGTTCTTTTGCCTGCCCAGAATGGTCTTGATAAATAACAAACAACAACAACAAACCACCTGTCAAAATATGTAAACAACGGAAAAAATATTGCACCTTGGGTAACATTATTTGAGTTTAGGTAAGGATCCCTAATTTTTTTGAAAATCTAATATAGCCTATGACACTCGGGGTTAATGTAGCTTCCTACCAGTGAAAGAATTTTTCAAATCGGTTCAGTATTTCCGGAGCCTATTCGTTACAAACAAACAAACAAACAAACAAATCTTTCCTCTTTATAATATTATTATTAGTATAGATATAGATAATAATAAGTAAAATGTATTTTTTTTAATAGCATTTTTGCGTAAGTATAACGTAACTACCTACGTGGCAGCAGCATCGCTTGCGCCACTGTAGGAAAGTAGTAACACTGTGACATAGCGGCGAGCTAGCCCCCCGCTCTTGGCTGGTAGACATACTCAAGGTGCTACTAGGAACTAACGCGGCATGTCGGTAATTTGTGCCCCGCCCACCGCGTCATCTATTTGCCATTAGCTCATTAACCGACTTCAAAAAAGAAGGTTATCAGTTTGACCTGTATGTATGTATGTATGTTTGTCCGGGATTATCTCACGTTTGGCTGAAACGATTTTGATGCGGTTTTCAGATAAGTATTTGTTACATTCAGGATAAGGTTTTAGTACCTATTTTAACCGATTTCGAAAAAGAGGAAGCGCTCAGTTGATGTATATGTCAGTTTATTGAAGGTAGGGTACCTTTTTTGTAAAAAAAGACATAATTTTATTAGGCTAGTTACGTTTCTTGAGTATTTATTATTCGTAGGTCAAGGTAATAATTAGTATAGAGTTCTCGATTTCACTTTACCAATTTAGGAAGATTCTGTAAAAATTCTTACCAAATTTGTTCTAATGTTTGACATTCCAAGAATTTCCGACCTCTTGGTGTTTCTTGCAGTTCTCTCAATATATTCTGGATGCAGTACTTGGTGTTGGAAGGAGGATTATCATAGTCCACGGCTAGTTGAAGATATTCCTTGATCACAGTGTCCATGGGCAGCAAACCTTCTTTTCTAAATATAGAGCAGTTCCACTCAGCAGCTCGCGCCAACATAACACTGCTGCATCCAGTTGATTCTTTGAAATTAAAAATATCACTGTATTTGTCTATTTCTTTAGAGCCACCACTGCAAATAAAAAAATCATTATGTATTGCCATTAGGTAGTGAGAATACTCACAAAACCAAAGTGACAGATTTTTTTACTTTGCTATAACTGGAATAGAAATCCTTTCTGCAACATATTTTATAACATCAGTGTGAACAACATTTTGTGGCCTCTCATTGCGTGTTCTTCCATGGATACCAATAGCCTTTATTCCAGATTTAACAAGTTTATTGACAAGATGAAGTGTTTCCTCTGGAGTATCCAGAATTCTGATCTTACATGTGACAGGAATGCTTATGTTGTCAACTAATGTTTTGAGAATATGACATGCTTTTTCTGGGTGTGCTAATAAGGCTACACCCATCCCACCTTTGATAGAAAATTCTTTAGGGCATCCCATATTAATGTCTATTGCTGCCACATCTTTCTCCCTAAAATAAAAGATACTATTTATACAAGAAATTTAAAAAACTGAAGAAGTTTTCATTGAAACATTGGAGAATATGTTTGGATTGGGATCTTTAATACTTATATAGGTAGGTATAAGTAAGTTCTTAAATGTAAAATTATAAACATTTGATTTTACAGTAAAATATCAATCAAAACAGAACCTACAAGCTCAGTATAAAAATGTCTATACATATTTGCTATAGTATTCTATGACACTTACACACATTTAGCTACTTTGAGAGCTCTATCAGCATCACACGTGCCAAGCTGCAGAACAAGTTTATCCTTCTCTATAGCACATGTTCGAAAAACAACTGATCCATCAGTTTGATCCACAAAGTCAATTGTATTAAGAATGTCTGAAATTTAATAAATCAATACATAGTATAAAACAAAGTCGCTTTCCGCTGTCTAACGGTATTCAGATATGCTTAAATCTTTTAAACTATGCAACGGATTTAAAAGCAGTTTTTTTAATAGAAAAGAGTGAAGAGGTAGGTTTATATTTTAACCGACTTCAAAAAATGAGGTTATTAGTTTGACCTGTATGTAGTATGTATGTTTGTCCGCGATAATCTCGAGTTTGGCTTAACCGATTTTGATGCGGTTTTCAGATAAGTGTTTGTTATATTTAGAAGGTGTCAGTTTATTGAAGGCAACCCTTTTTTGTAATGAAGAAATTATTATTAATCAATATATATAAAACTCTTCCGTTACTGACTGACTGACTGACTGACTGACAGACAACGCAGAGCCGAAACTACTGAGCGTAGCGGGCTGAAATTTTGCATGTAGGTTCCTTAGGGAGTGTAGGTGAGCACTAAGAAGGGATTTCCCGAAATTCCCACGGGAACGGGAAAAAACGGGAATTTTGTGTTTATGAGAAATCTGCGCGGGAAAAACCGCGGGACAGCCTCTAGTCAATATAATAAAACTCTTCCGTTACTGACTGACTGACAGATAACGCAGAGCCGAAACTACTGGGAGTAGCGGGCTGAAATTTTGCACGTGGGTTCCTTGGGGAGTGTAGGGGAGCTAAGGAATGAATTCCCGAAATTCCCATGGCGACGAAAAAAACGGGATTATGGTGTTTATGAGAAATCTGCGGGGGTGAAACCGCGGGGCAGCCTCTAGTGTATATATCGTAGTAAGATTTGATAATTAGGTTTTTTGCAAAAAAACCTAGGGATTTTACGAAAACACGGATAATTTGATATAAGCATTACTTATTTTTTAATCATCCTGGCATAAAGCAGTTTTTTTTTTGCAAAAAACCTAGTAAAATTGAAAACTTTGAAACCTTCCTATAATCTGATTGGCTAGATTATTGCTTGCTGGTAAACTCTTATTCTGATTGGTTCGTTAAAATATCCTTTGACGCTACAGAGAACCAATCAGAATAAGAGTTTACCAGCAAGCAATAAATCTAGCCAATCAGAGTTAAGGCAGGTTTCAAATTTTTCAATTATACCTAGGTTTTTTGCAAAAAAAACTGCTTTACGTCAGGATGATTGAAAAAAAAGTAATGCTTGCTTATATCAAATTATCCGGGTTTTCGCAAAATCCTTTTTTGCAAAAAACCTAATTATCAAATCTTACTACGACATAATATACAATAAAGGCACAACCAGGACTCCGTCACTCTATGTAACTTGCGCGCCGTAATTACCTACCGCTCCGCCGAGCGGTCTCAGGCCACTAGAGGCCTGTACAGTGCGGTAATGCGGTTCTCGAAGCGCAAGCATTTCGATCAATATTTTAATCGTTCCGCTCTTTATTACGTGTAGGTACTTATTATCTACTATGCCATGTGGTGTGTTGTAGATAGGGCTTGCAATTATTCGAAAAAATTTGGTATTCGAATATTCGGTTTTTTTCGGGCTACTATTCGAATTATTCGAATATTATTCGAATAATACAAAAAGACGTAGAAGGTTAAGGAAAATTAGTTTTTTTAAATTATAATTGGCCCCTTTATTCATTAATTACTTTTTCTCAAAGGAACGGTCAATAATATTGTCAAATACAATTGTAATCTTGGCCAACTTAAATTTTAATTTGTCTACGAGATCCTCGATAGTTAGATAGTCCTGGCTAAGACGGTATCCCTATAGATGCACTAAAAGCCTTCGCAGACTAATCAGCCGATGTCCTTCTGCCTTTGTTGGTAGCCATATGGGAAACCGAAGTAGTCCCTAACGACTGGAAAGAAGGAATAATCCTACAACTTCCAAAGAAGGGGGATCTATCGCAATGCTCTAACTGGCGGGGCATAAACTTGCTCTCGCCCTGCACTAAAATCCTGACCAAAACTTTGCTGAACGGGATAGCAGGGGTGGTGGACGTGAAGTTGAGATAAGAGCAGTCTGGATTTCGTCCTGGAAGATCTTGCAGAGACCAACTGAACCTGCTGCGAATAATTCTGGAAAAATGCAATGAGACGCTATTAGTGGACTTCAAAAAGGCGTTCGACAGGGTTAGGTGGTCCAACATTTGGCGAGTACTCCGCAGTAAAGGTATACCGGAGAAGTTAATAAACCTGATACAAAACTTGTATGTGGGCTCCACCTGCAGAGTAATTCACAAAGGCCAATTGAGGCAATCCATTACGGTTACAGAAGGCGTTAAACAGGGCTGCCTATTATCACTAATGCTGTTTTTGCTGGTTTTGGACGACGTGATGTGTATAGTCACCGGCAGAGGCTAGCGGGGTATTCCCCGGAACTCGCAGAAGTGTCTTGAGGAGATAGACTTTGCAGAAGACCTTTGCCTTTTATCTACAACACTGAGCGACCTTCAAGCAAAGACAGACGATCTGGTGTTTGAAGCTGCATAAGAGAGGCTTCGTAATAATACGGCTAAGACAAAAGAAATGCGCGTACACACCTGAGATCAGGCAGGACCCTCTGAACATTACGGGTGAAGTAGTGGAGTGGTGAGCCCTACAGGAGGTACGGAAGTTGAAATTGAAAACCGCATTAACAAAGCGCGGGCAGCGTTCGCACAACTAACACCACTGTGGAGCTCTTACGTTATCACCAGATGGACCAAGCTTCGGATCTTCGAGTCCAATGTAAAATCAGTGTTGCTATATGGGTGTGAGACATGGTTTGTGCGAAAAGACCTGACCAATAAGCTCCAGGCATTCATAAACAAATGCCTGAGAAGGATACTAAAGATATTCTGGCCACAAACCATTACCAACACAGAGCTATGGCACCTGACAAAGCAAAGGCCAATTGAAATGGAAATTCGAACTAAAAAGTGGCATTGGATAGGGCACTCGCTAAGAAGAGCAGATGAACGACCTTGTAGGGAAGCTCTGTCGTGGCAGCCCTCCGGAAGACGCAACAGGGGTCGCCCGAAGGCAACCTGGCGCCGGTCCACGCTGCAAGAAGCAAATAGTGTGTGACTTAACTGGGAGGAGTTACCCGCTGTTGCTCAAGACCGCCAAAATTGGAGGAAAATTCTTGAAGCCCTATGTTCCCGCTTGGGATAACAGGATAAGAAGAAGAATCCGCGATAGTTATGTATTGCAATAAAATAAAAAAAAGGTACCAGATTTTTGACTGTAAGACCAGATAGATGGAATATCCTGGCTCAGATGTAACCAAGATTTTTTTGATTCCATTTTTTAAGTCTAAACAAGTGATGTCGTCTCGCCTAACACGTAAACTTTAAAATTAGTTGTACAAAATATAGAATTTTAGGTAAAAACGAATATTCGAATAATCGTTTTTACTTTTCGAATATTCGATTAAGTTTATTATTCGAATAATTCGAATATTCGAATATTCGATTGCAAGCCCTAGTTGTAGATGTGCTGTAGATGGGTGCAAATACAGAAAAAAAGGATAAACACCTAAAAAAAATATTTACCTAGCAATAAAAAAAGGTAAGTTAAATAACCTATTACAATTTTTTTGTCGTTTCAAAATTATTTTTAATAGGTAAGCTTTTCTTTAAAACACAGTTTTACATATTTTTGTTACATAAAAACGCCATCTTACACATAATTTATTAAATACTATTTTAACAACTTTTTAACAAGTAGAAGTAGATAGATAATATAGTATTAGATAACGGATACAATTTTAAACCACCACTTTCACTTAGAACAAAATATTCACAGTTCTCAGTAACACGGACACAAAAAGTTTAATATGTTAGTTTAATTTTATCGAGGAGGTAGCCCTACGATTTCTATGGGATCGCGCGGAGCGAAGCAATCACAACTATAGGCTTGAGCATTTAGGCACATTTTAGCAAGCAGCGGTGTAGAGGATTAATGGCTGAAAACTTGAACGAAGCAGAATAACTTTACCGCCAAGTTGTATATTCTGTTTTTTATTGCATACAACGTGAAAATTCACAAAATAATAAAAAAATACACGATTATCTTGCGTTTTTGTGAACCAATTTTGATGCGGTTTTCGGAATCGTATTGTTATATTCAGAAGAAGGTTTTGGTTCCTACTCATTTTAACAAAGAGGAAGTTCTCAGTTTACATATTATGTGCCAGTGCCAGTTCATAAAAAAAAAGTTGTTTTGTGATTAAAAATAATAGTTTACAGTGTAAAAAATAGTATTGTTTCATTTCTTTGCTGGAAATTTCTGACATTTACCTTTTCCGGCCACAATTCCTGAAAACTGTCTAAAATTCCTGAAATGACAGGAAAATTCCTATCCTAACATTTGGTCACCCTATTTAGAGTAGTCTTTCTACTTTAGTAAAAGTTCATTATATATATTATTTTTTTTACTTTTCTTAACAAGATGATGTCAGTCTGTGCAAGAGACAACACACTTTTCTTGTAGCAGTATTTCATTAAATTAAAGTGTTAAAACCTATGATTAAAACAAAGTGTTATGCATCATAGTGCTTATTATCTGGCCAACTCTTAGTGAAAGTGTTATTTTACGAAAATAATCTAGAAAATAGCACAAAAATCACTAAAAACACAATCATAACGTTTTCGCACTTATATACTACCCTCCAATATTTAATAAAATTTGTGATGCCAATTTATAGCATCAAATTCTTACAAAATGTCTGAACAAAGTTCTGGTTGTCAACAAGTAGAATATAATATGTCACCTAATAAACAATTCACCCAAGCTAACAAAACTACACCAGAAAATCATAGCCGCAAAGTCTATAGTCAACAAGTATTCCACAGGAGCCTCTTTGAAACCAGACCAAGAAGCAACTCCGTTGGCACGACTAGCACCAATATGGTTTCTGAAAAGAGTCAAACAACTTTACCTTCTTTTAGCCAACAACCCATGGAAGGCTCAGATAATGATGAACCACAACCACCACCATGGCAACGTGTACCAGGGAGTAAGAAACGCAAGATTTCAGATTCTCCTCCAACAATCACAACATCTACTCAGAACAGATACGTCGGCCTGCCCATTGACCAACGTGAGGATACTGTCTCTTAACCAAAGGCTCCTAGCAAACCACCACCTATAATTCTATATGGAATAGAAGACATCAATGAATTGACCAAGCTTCTGGCAAACTCAGTCAACAAAACTTTTCATATAGAATTGTTAACAAAAATCTACTTCGTATACTAGTAGATACACTAGAGAACTACAAAAAAATCATAAATATTATTAGACAAAACGGTCTCATCGGTCATACATTTTCAAGAAAAGATGCGAAATGCTTCCGTATAGTCATTAAATGCCTTCATCATACAACTCCACATAACAGTATTGCGGAAGCTATAGAGACTACTGGCAACAAAGTCAGGGGAGAAATCATTAACTCTAGATATGGACCTGATAAGGAACCCACCTCAACATTCTTTGTTAATTTGGAACCAAGTGATGCAAACAAATTAGTAAAAAATATTGAATTTATTTTCCATCAGCGCGTTAAAATTGAGGATCCTAAAAAATCGAAAACTATTGTTCAGTGTCAGAGATGCCAGCAGTATGGGCACTGTAAAAACAACTGCATGAGGCCATATAGGTGTGTGAAGTGTGGACAAGGACATAAAACATCAGACTGTCCCAAGAAGGACCGAAATACACCTGCAAAGTGTGCTCTTTGCTCATGCGATCACCCTGCTAACTACAAAGGTTGTCAAGTTTATAAAGAAATCTTATCCAGAAAAAAATCTCAGGAAGAGCTGAGCCCAGAATCCAAAATAAAAATAATAATAATACCTCAAACAAAATTACTGAACAGGACACTGGTACAGCATCATTACTACCACTCCCATATAAGCAACCGCAACAACACGACAATCAATCGTATGCTTATATAACTGCAAACCGCAAAAGTGATAAAGAATCAACGTCTGCAAGCAAATGCATAGATAGCAATCAACAAACAATAGTGGAAATAATAAATAAACAGAGCGAAAAAATTGATCAGCTCATTCAACAAATAGGTACTTTACTAAACCTATTGACTACAGTCATCACTAAACTGAGTCCCTAATGGCACCAATTCGCATCGGTACCTGGAACATCAACGGTTTATCTGGAAATATCAATGAACTGGAGCTACTTATAACAACAAACAACCTAGACATAGTATTGATTTCGGAGTCGCATGCTACTAAGACTAGTTCTTATAAAATCAAGAACTTTAATACTTATTACACTGCACACCCAGACGGTGGAGCTCATGCAGGAACTGCGGTGGTCATCAAGTCGAACATTAAACACTCACAAATGCAATCATATAAGACTGTTCAGATACAAGCAACTACCATTCAGCTGGAAGATCGTGCTGGCTTCATTAATATATCAGCAGTCTACTGTCCCCCAAGACCCAAAATCTCCGAAGACATGTTTAGCGACTACCTTAAAACTCTCGGCAACAAATTCATCGCGGGTGGGGACTGGAATGCAAAAAATACCTTCTGGGGCTCTCGACTGACACTAACTAGAGGCCGTGCACTGAAGCTTGCTATGGACAAATACCATATAACCCCTGTTTCAACTGGAAAGCCCACCTATTGGCCTACAGACCCTAACAAAAAACCTGATTTGCTGGACTTTTTCCTAACCAAGGGTATTAGCAACATGTATATGAAAGTTGAATCAAACTTAGACGGTACATCAGACCATACAGCCGTTATAATGACTTAGTACAACCGCTCTTACAAGAGAGCCTAACGAATCCCTGACAAATCGAAAAACGGACTGGGAAGGGTTTCGACACCATATAAATAATAATATAAATTTGAGATGTCAACTCAGCAATACAAGTGAAATAGAGAGCGCCTGCGTCTATCTAACAAACTTAATACAAGTTGCAGCGTGGCTTAACACACCTGAATTACGTCCACAAACAAATTATCATACACATCCTCCTTCAATTAAAGAAAAAATTATGCAAAAACGCCGACTTAGAAGAGTTTGGCATCAGTCGCGCCATCCTGCAGATAAAGCAGCATTTAATAAAGCTGCAAAAGAACTGAAAAAACTACTGGAAGATTCTGCTAACTATGAAATGAATAAGTTATTGGTTAGCATGTCACCTCAGGCGAAAGGCGAACAATCTCTTTGGAAGGCTACTCAGGTAGCAAGCAAGCCTCAACAATCACATCCTCCATTACGAACTGCCACATCCTGGGCTAGAACAGATGCAGAAAAAGCCGAAGTTTTTGCAAAGCATCTTGCTGACACTTTTAAGCCAAATGACGGACGCATTGACGAGACCGAGATTGAAACTGTTTTAAAACAAGACTTTCAATTGTGTTTGCCACTTAAACCAATTTCACCAAAAGAAATAGCAAATGAGATTCGGCTTTTAGACCCTAACAAAGCACCGGGATTCGACCTCATAACGCCTAAAATATTAAAAGAACTTCCAAGAAAGGCCATTACTTTTCTGGCATGTCTGTTTAACGCAATGCATAGAATGTCTCACTTTCCGAAGACTTGGAAGATATCGCAAATCATACTAATTCATAAGTTTGGAAAACCGCAACATGAAGCTCCATCCTATAGACCCATAAGTCTTACTCCGTCACTCTCTAAACTTTGGGAAAAATTATTTCTGGCCCGGTTTAAGCTCAGTGTAGAACAGTGCCAGCTCGTACCAACACATCAATTTGGCTTTCGAAAATGTCACTCCACAACAGAACAGATGCATAGAGTTTTCGATGCAATTAGACAAAGTTTTGAGAGGAAGCAGTACTGTAGCGCAGCCTTTCTTGACGTACAACAGGCCTTTGACAGGGTGTGGCATAAGGGACTTCTTTATAAAATCAAGAAAAATTTGCTACACTCATTCTATGGCATAATAGAATCCTACTTGACTGATAGAGCTTTTATTGTGAAACAAGGCAATGACAGGTCTAAGCTGTATGCCATGGAGGCGGGCGTGCCCCAGGGTTCTGTTTTGGGTCCTGTTTTATATAACATCTTTACACATGATCTTCCCACAGCAAATAATATTACCATTGCTACTTATGCAGATGACATTGCATTCTTATCAAGCGACGAAAACCACTTAAAAGCTAGCCAAAGACTACAAGACCTCCTGGACCAAACCTATGATTGGCTTCAGAAATGGAGAATACGTGCTAGCGCTGCGAAATCCAATCATATTACATTTACCTTACGAAAAGGTAATTGTCCCCCTGTAAACCTGGGCCCCGACTCCTTGCCACATGCGAACTGCGTCAAATACCTTGGATTTTACCTAGATAGAAGGCTAACTTGGAAAGCACATATAAAACATAAGAGAGACGAGATCAACAACAAATTTAAATCTCTGTGTTGGCTAATGGGAAGGAATTCTGCACTATCGGTCGATAACAAATTACTTATCTATAAAAGTATTCTTAAACCCATATGGACATATGGTGCACAGTTATGGGGAACAGCCAGCAACACCAATATCCTCTGCCTCCAGAGGGTCCAAAACAACATACTGAGGACAATTGTCAATGGCCCCTGGTTTACAAGGAATGATGAAATCCATAGCTATCTCAATATGCCGACTGTCGCAGCTGAAGTGGAGCAGATAAAGAAAATATATGCTGAACGCTTAACTCACCACCCAAACCCTCTCGCAACGCAACTACTTGACACTTCGCGCACCGTGCGGCGACTGAAGAGAAAGGATGTCCTTTGAAGGGGTAGAAGTAGCACTGGCTACTTCACTCCACAAGCCATTTAACATTCAACAGATCCGCTTATGGTCTTACGACCGATCGCAGATTAAAACACAAGAAAAAAAAAAAAAAAAAAACTTTTCTTATTAATAAGTTAGGGAAGGACTATTGACCTTGACCAAAAAACCCTAACCTTTAGGGGGTGGGGAGGGGTAGGGGAGAGGGGATATTCGCTCGCTACGATGGTAATATATCACAAGCCAAACCTAACCTATTGTTTTGCCCTAGATTTGAGTTTACCACAGGTAACCCAAGCTCCGCTCGCTACGCTGGTAAAATATCACAAGCTAAACCTAACCTAACCTATAGTTTTGCCCTAAATTTGAGTTTAACACAGGTAACCCACTGCTCACCAGCACAACTTCGTGCCTCCGGCTTATAAAAAACACTCTAGAGACGTAGCCACAAGACTGCGTGTAAGTGCATTGCCCTGAATAGTGTACCCATTACATATAAATAAAAGTTTTTAAACTTTTTTAATTGCTTCTATTAATTCTTGAAAATTATCTTCATTATTCCTAATATATTTTGAGTACCTGACGCGAGTACAGGCGATGAATGATTTGGAATCAAAAAGATTACACATTCCATTATTACAACATTTTAGAAAAATATTCAATTTTTCAAAAATGAATTACTGAAAAACTATTGATCGCCGTAGCCTGAAATTTCATGAATATGTTTGTAATAATCTAATCTATAATCTAAAACCAACTAGAATGCTCGCCGGTTTTGGTCCAGACCTAACGGTGAAAGAAGGAGCAACATTTATTCAGGATTTTTAGAAAAATAAAAGTTTCTGTTGTCTTAAATAAATAAGTATATACACCTATAAGTCTGTTTTTACTAAGTACTTTAATAAAATTTATTTTATAATTATAAGTTAGAGCTAAATTCTCTTTAGGATTTTTTGAAAAACATAAAATGTATACCTACCAAACCAAGATAACTCTAGTAATAGCCACCATGGACTGGTTGAATCTAGTTGTAGGCGGATTGATATTGGCTAAAACTATTATTAGCCACTAGGGTTTGGGTAAACCTAGTTCTAGCCGTCATAAGCCTCATAAGGCTTTGACATTTTGATGCATTCAACAGGAGTCCCAGAAATGCAGACGTTGGGCTGTTGTTGGAAAATAGTACTCACCTGTTTACTAGAGCCAGTTATCAAGAATTAAGATTTGATAGGGTTGAGAACTAGTGAATTACGAAGAGACCAATCCGCAATCCTATATTCAGATCGTTTACTCGTATTTCTGCTGCACTTACCTCACCCCTACCTACGGGCGTGGGCGTAAATATAATATTTAAAAGCTTTATGCAATCTACAATGTCAGCGCTGTTTAATATAAAAAGTAGAGAACCCAAAATAGATCCCTGGTTACGTTTTACGTCGTACACTACGATTACGAACCATTAAAACGACGCTTTGACCGGAGAAATTTCCAATCTATTAGTTCTTCCGTGTACACTATGTCCGCACCATACTTAAGAGCAAGCAATCTCATGGGCAGCGTCCCAATGCGAACCATTGGAGCCAGAATTATTTTATTCTCATAGTTTAGCATTTCTTAAAATTATTGTATTGTATTGTAATTTGTAATATTTTCACAAACAAACCAAACTTTAGGTTATAGTCAGTGTTGCCAGAAAGTTTTCATGTTTTCATCAAAAGGAGCCATAGTCATTGCAAAAAGGAGCCATCGAGGACCAAAAGGAACCATTTTCATAAAAAAAAGACTGATTCTCGATTCCATTCGGCCGAGTCTTATATAGAATCTTCTTTTTTCTAGCATATCTCATTAAAATGCAAAAATAGTGTCCCATTTCAATGAACTTTAAACAATCTATCCAAAAGAAAAAAAACTATTTATCTACTTCTACTATACTTACGAGCTTTTCCGGCTTACTTCGTTACGCCATAGAATATAAGATAAGAGTACTACAAAAGACATGGCTCTATAGACTATGTTCTTTTGACTGCCCAGAATGGCCGAGTAAAAAACAAACAACAACAACAAACCACCTGTCAAATATGTAAACAACGGAAAAATATTGCACCTTGGGTTACATAATTTGAATTTAGGTAAGGTGAAATAATTTTTCAAATCGTTTCAGTATTTCCAGAGCCTATTCGTTACATACAAACAAACAAACAAATCTTTCCTCTTTATAATATTGGTTGGTAAAGATAAATTAATCGTGCTTCATTAGTCTCGCTAAAACTCGAGAACGGCCGGGACGATAGTTTTAAATGGTGAGTAAAAACAACAACTTCATTTTACATCCAAAATGTTACATTACTGTTCTTTAGGGAGAAAAATGGTTTCCTGTCAATGATTGCTTTAACGTCGTTGTTTTCATATTCTCCCATTCTGGGCGGGAAAAGTAATAAAGTCCATACAGCCAAGTTTTTAGTTGGTAGGTAGTATTTTAATAATCGTTTCAACTTATATTTACCAATATATCGGTCAAATAATTTAGTGAGAAATAAATAATGTCGTAATTCCGGATGATTGATTCTGATAAATTTCTTAGGAAATTTTCTATGCAGTTAATTAAAATGTGAGATAATTCTGGAAATTCAATGAGTTATTTTAGGACTATACCGAAAATTTTACTGAAGACTGGCAGTACGGGCGTCAAAAAACAAAAGCAAAAAATAAAGGAAGTGTTTTCTGATTCAAAAAGTGAGGATTTACTGATATTATTTGAAAAAACTTGTGGTCTAAATTCTCATAATACTTATACTTGCATGGTATATATTTGATGTTTGAAATCTGTTGATGATTTGGTTTGAAAAAGGCAAACTCAAAAACATGCTGCCAACACTTAAAAAAGTATTTTAGATAAAACAGAGAACTTAGTTTATTACATTGTAATGGATAACGTTTAGTTTTGCTATTTTTATTTTGTTATGTTATTTGCTTTGCTGACCTCCAAAGGGAGCCAAAAAGGAGCCAGAAAAGAGCCATGTTAGCTCAAAAGGAGCCAAAATGGGACCTAAAAGGGGCCATTTGGCAACGCTGGTATAGGTTGTTGTGTTCTGTGTTGCCCAGAGAGAAGGTAAATCACTGTGTTGCCAACGGTTGAAATAGCAATCCGCCAGATAAGGCTCCCTCCTTAAACCACTAACAAAAAGATGTCCCCCTCTGAAAACCAAAGATTTGTGAGTGTATGAGTTTGCAATTTTTTTTTTTCCTTCAACGTGGTCTGACAGTTTTTGGCCATTTCGTCGCATTTTTTGAATGGTCATAATATTGTGGTAGGTGATCTGTCAGTCCGTGTAGTTTATTGTTATGGATTATTGTTGTAACGTTGGTTCCGAAACCACATGTTTTGTTAGTCCAATAAACTTATAATTAACCGTACAACGTTGCCGGGATTTATGCCCTCCCCTTTTTATCTAACTTGTGAACTTGACATTGGGAAAATACTCCACTGAAGTGGAGTCAAGTCCATTAAATTAAAATAATAATAATAACAATTTATTGTTATTTTTTTCATTTTGCGTTTATTATAAGTGCGAAAACCTGAAAAAGACCAAGTAATGTGAAGTATAATTGGATGTGGCACCAAACACAAAGTAATTAGGTACTTAATTAACAAAAACTTTCAACAAAATATTTTGTAGGGAAATTAGTGATGACATTCTTCTTATTTGAGGTACTTATCGATAATTTAACTTGAATAATTACTTATCTAAGTTTTTGTTGGTAACTGTTTGTAGACCTATCTGTAGGTTAATATTATTAGTAGCTAGAGGTGAGAATAACTGCTATTTTTCAATCGCATGCGATCGCTGTTATGCTATTTTCGAACAACTGCGATTTTAAACTGCGATCGCATTTTCGTTGTCGATCGCATGATATGCGATCCAGCAACGAAAATGCGATCGGCAACGAGAATGCGATCGGCAACGAAAATGCGATCGGCAACGAAAATGCGATCGGCAACGAAAATGCGATTGACAACGAAAACGCAGGATGTCACTAGACATGCAAATTTGCTCTTATATCAATGTTAATATGGATATTTTTATCGAAGTGCAGCAATTATCGATATTACAAAACCATACACAATTTTTTTTTCAGCAAAATGTCTCTTAGTACATTTCATATTATTTCGATAGGAGTGAGATCGCAATGCTTCAATGCGTTTCGTTGCTTTGCTAATGACAAGCTTTTTTCGTTGCTGACGGCAACTCAATTCGACATCGTATAATTTGAGTCGGCGCGACAGATTCAACCTCGTACAAAGATCACTAAATAACAAAGAGATTTGCGATTAGCAGAGATGTACATTTTATAGAAAAAATGCCCACCGAAACTGATAAGCAGGTTGATAATATAACGCCACAACTTACCTTAATAGAACTTACCTCTGCATGTGAGGATAAACCTGTGAATCCGGACGAAGGCTCAGGTTCCGACGTCAATTCACACAGCACAGACGTGGATGTGACTTTGTCACCGCAGAGCTATAACAGTGCAAATGATAATGATGAAACCTATCAACCGAGCACAGACTACGATAGTGAGGAGGAAGACCCACTAGCAGTTAAGAAAAATATAACGTTAAGATCGCACCAGAAAAAGCAAAACTGCTTGTGTGTTATGAATATCGTAGATCCGTTGACCGTGGAAGAAGCATTGTCGGGTACTAATTCAGAGCACTGGAAAAAGGCAATGAATGAAGAGTACGACGCTCTGATGACAAACAACACGTGGGAACTCGTTGATCTACCGCTTAACAAGAAAGCCATACCTTGTAAGTGGGTTTTTAATACTAAGACAAATGAGAGTAATGACATAGTCAAATATAAGGCACGACTTGTAGCAAAAGGATGTGCACAGAAGCCAGGCCTGGACTACAATGAAGTTTATTCACCGGTAGTAAGGATGACGTCACTGCGATACTTGTTCACGAAGCACGACCTGAAAATACATCAGATGGATGCCATATCTGCATTTCTTCAAGGCGATATTGAGGAGGAAATATATATGTCACAGCCACAAGGATACCAAGACGGTAACAAAGTTTGTTTATTAAAGAAATCCTTATATGGTCTGAAACAAGCCAGCCGCCAGTGGAACGTGAAGCTAAGCACAGCTCTTAAAGAAATGGGGCTTAAGACTTCAAGCTTGGATCCCTGCATTTACTACAAAATAAATGAGTCAGATATATTTTTTATAGCAATTTATGTCGACGATTTGATCCTGATGTACAGTAAAAGCGAAACAATGGAAGAAATTAAAAGGCAATTATTCAATAAGTTTAAAATGAAAGATTTAAACGAAATATCTAACTTCATCGGTTTGCATGTTGAAAGGGACTACAAAAACAAGAAGATTTACTTAGACCAGAGCAAATATATAGATGAGGTATTACACAGATATGGAATGTCCGATTGTAAATCCGTCAGGACGCCTATGGATCCGAATGAAAAAATCCAGAAGAGTGAGGAGTCTGAAAATTTGCATAATGTTCCTTATCAAGAGGTAATCGGTTGCTTGCTCTACATATCACAAGGAACAAAACCAGATATCAGTTATGCTGTAAATAGGCTGAGTAAATACAACAACAAGCACACTATGCAACACTGGACTGCACTGAAGAGAGTTTTGAGATATTTAAAGGGAACTCTAAACTATAAGTTGAGTTTTACACAGGATGAAGATGAAAGTATGACACATGCATACTGTGATGCTGATTGGGCGAGCTCAGAAGAGGACAGACGCTCATGTACGGGATATGCTTTCATATTCCAGGGAGGATCGATCAGCTGGAGCTCCCGACGACAACCCACTGTTGCTCTGTCGACTACCGAAGCAGAGTATATGGCGCTTTCGTCGTGTGTTCAAGAAGTTATGTGGCTGAAGCAGCTGCAAGAAGAGTTCTGGCCACAACTGAGAGATGAAAAGCTGTATTAAACTTTCAGGTACTGATGGTTTCCACCCTAGGACCAAACACATAGATGTCCGGCATCACTATGTACGAGACAAGGCACGAGAAGGGAAAATTGATGTCCGCTACATACAAACTGGAGAAATGGTTGCGGACGCTCTTACCAAGGCAACTACGCATCACAAACTTGAATACTGCTCGACGAAGATGGGTTTATGTTTAAGGGAGGATGTTGTGAATTAAACATAAAAGGTTTCTGAACGAATAGAAGATTTCTGAACGCATCTTTATTCTAAATGTCAATGTGACAGTTGCAATTTCCCGCCTTACACTCTTGCGCCTGTTCCTTTCAAGACTATACTCGAATATACATTTACAAGTTATTTTCCACTGTTTTATTTAATTACATCAAGGAGCCTTATCTGGTGGATTGCTATTTCAACCGTTGGCAACACTGCTCGTTGCCCGGCAACGATCGCGTCCTCGTTGCCGACGGCAACGATCTCGTTCTCGTTGCCGTCAGCAACGAAAACGCGATCGCATGTGACAGCTTGTCATTAGCAAAGCAACGAAATGCATTGAAGCATTGCGATCTCACTCCTATCGAATTAATATGAAATGTACTAAAAATACATTTTGCTGAAAAAAATTTGTATTAGGTTTCGTAATACCTATGGATAATTGCTGTACTTCGATAAAAATATCCATATTAACATTGATATTAGAGCAAACTTGCATGTCTAGTTACATCCTGCGTTTTCGTTGTCAATCGCATTTTCGTTGCCGATCGCATTTTCGTTGCCAATCGCATTCTCGTTGCCGATCGCATTCTCGTTGCCGATCGCATTTTCGTTGCCGATCGCATTATCGTTGCCGGATCGCATATCATGCGATCGACAACGAAAATGCGATCGCAGTTTAAAATCGCAGTTGTTCGAAAATAACATAACGCATGCGATTGAAAAATAGCAGTTATTCTCACCTCTAGTTGGTCTGTGAGAAATACCTTTAAAATAATTTGTAAATTAGGTAGGTAGGTAGTAGAGATGGGCGATTGTTGAAAAAATCAACAATCGAATTATTCGAATGTTCCAATATAGATAATTCGAATTAATTTTCGTCATTCGAATGTTTTATCTTCATTCGAATGAAATTTCGGCATTCGAATGGATTTTTCCGAACGATAATTCGAATGAATTTTCGGTATGGTAATGTACATTTTTATTACATTTTGAAGCATACACGAATGTATTACTATTTTCATGTTACTTATATGTACATAATTTACAATTTGTTCTTTTTTCGCAAAAAAATATAAAGTTACTTAATTCTGATTTTCGCATAGTATCCTATTTGATTTGAAGAGGCTGACAGGAATAAATATGTCATGCACAATAATAATTGCACATGCATAAAATACCTACATAATAATGGCATTCCTAACCTAATTTATTTTATTCCTAACCTAATTTGTTTTATAACCAATTCAAATAAAACAAATCATTCGAATTAAATATGTATTCGAATGATTTTTTTGCATTCGAATATTCGAATTGACACTTTTCACAATCGAATAATTCGATTGTTCGGTATTCGAATGTTTCACTCGAATGAATAACTCGCATTCGCCCATCTCTAGTAGGTAGGTACTGGTGCACTGGTGCAAAAGAACGTAACACAAAAATGAAACCAACTATAGCTGCTGACGAAATGTTTCCAGAAGGTGTTGGACCATACATGGATTTGGAAGAAGTGAGAAACCTAATTAGACTTATAAACAACCCTGGTCGGTGCAGTGGTCGGTGGGTCGTTTTATTCAACTAGCCGTCAACCCGTCAACACACAAAATCAAAAATCGTAGAGACTGAACTGCGCAACATAAAACGACCCACTACCAACAATCCGTTTGTGTAGTGCATCAAAACTACATACCCTACATTGATTGTTATTTGTTAGTGCAATATCAGTGATGGAAGCAGTGATTTGCTTGCTAGCCTTTTGGCCTACTTCTTAGCACCAAATTTGGGAGCCAAAAGCAGCTGCCTCTAGCTTGCTTTGATTGGCAGGTACAGTGGCGGTCTAGAAGGGCGTAACAGATTTGTCTATGGTCTCGTGCGTCCTAGACTGTATTACCAAAGAATAAGAGCTATTTTGCAATACAGAAAAACCGGAAGTGTTACGCCGTCGTAGACCGCCACTGTACCAAGCCTACGGTCATGGAGTTGAACCAGCTCGAATAGATCTCCCGTGGCCCCATGCTTAAAGCCGAGAAGGACACCAGCGGCGGGGGTTTGGTGGTTGCAAACTGCACCAAACTCTGCGTCTCCCCCTAGGGCCGTAGGGTACTTGTTAGTTTCCCCGCCTTTTTTAATGAAAAAACTAAATGACTGGATTTCAATAACATTTGGTATAGAGTTAGCTGCTTGTTCATTTGTTTTGTTATACTCACAAATATCAGGAAATCATTTCTAATTTCTAATCCAAACCCCTAAAGAAATCAATATCAAGCAGTTTCTCTTTACATACAAACTTTAACACTCTGTATCAAGTACTCCAGTAACTATAACAACAGTTATGATACCATATTTCAGGTCTACTTGTTGTTCAAAAAATTTCTTGCGGTCGACTGCAAAGTAGACCAAAAAAAAGTTTTTATTGAATTTTCAATGTTTTGCACTGCATACTGTCCACAAGTTTAGTAATTTGGGGATTGAATGAAGTGTGAAGTGACTGCGGGACAACTGTTAAATGGGAACGATGCTTGGTTTTAATTAAATTCATATTGAAAATCCTGATTCGCTATGATAGGTAGACCCGAAAAACGAAGTTAAATATAAGGCTATCTTTCATAAAGAATGGAAACTTTTCGAAACAAATGTTTTTCGAAAAATCATTATTCCCACTTGCTCTTGCTTTTAAAAATAGGTCGCATCTCATTTTATTTATTTCTTCATCAACCGGAAAATTTTCAGTAAGTACTAAGGAGGTATCGGCTAGTTTGCCGATCAGCGAAATTATTGAACTCTCGAATTGAATTGTTACATAAGTACCTTCTACCCTATGGATGCATCTCAATAAGGCGTCAACTTGAATTTAACTTCTATCCATGATTATGTATTTTCCGTAATGATTCAGGTTTAACTCACTGAGTTTTTCAATTATTTTATAAACTTAAACCAGCTTCATTAGCAATTTTTCATCTTGAAGGTAAATTTCCTTCTTTTGATTGTAAAAATGTTTTTGTTAAAAAAGCACCACGGCTAAGCCACCTAAAATCAAAACCTAATATTTAGCAAAAGATCTGAGTATTCAGCTTCAGTCTCTTCAAGAAAAACTCAAAATGGACGCCTTTTAAACTTCGGGCTCGAATAGAATTTACTATTTTAAAGGCAATTTTCATGTACTTATATTCCGATTTTAGAATTTTAGAGCACAAAAATTGCTATGTGTTATGCAGTGATTGTTGAAAGATGCGACACAGTGCGACAAACATAGCTCTTCCGGAGGCGGTGACGCTGTTGCAGTGTTGCCAACGATTGAAATAGCAATCCACCAGATAAAGCTCCTCAAACCACCAGAAAACCACTAACAAAAAGATGTCCCCCTCTGAAAACCACTAAAATTTCCACTAGGGTGCATGACAGATGAGTGGACATACGTAAAATGGGGGACAGTGGTGACCATTTGCTATGCGTTCTACCCCAAATATATGACCTAGGAGGCAAATTTCTTAACTAAAAACGATCGACTCGTAATTGACTTGTTAGCGACTTCGTTAACCATTGCCGCTTTAACAAATGTGATTTCTGTTACACGGCCAAAGAAAACAGCAATGGTTAACGAACTCGCCAAAAAGAACAAGACAATTACGAGTCAATCGTTTTTAGTTAAAAAATTTGCCTCCCTGGGCCCTTTTATTTTTTAAGGATTTTTTAATGTTAAATTTTTAGGACTTGAGCCCTAACTTGAACTTGAAACTTTAAGGTGGTCCCTCTCGGTATGGCGCGAATTTTTTTTTTTTTATCATTATTATGTAAGAAATAAGAAACCATCTCCCACATTGTAAAAAACCCGATTTTTTTTTAATTTTGCGCCATACCGAGAGGGACGACCTTTTTCTAAAAATTAACAAATTCGCAACCTTAAAATTTTATTGTTATCTAGATCTTAAACTATCGTCTTTAAAAACTATAATCAGGTGGCCAAGACAGCTACAAAGAAAACTAAGGGTCCTCGAAGTATGGACAAAAATATGAAAAAAAAAAAAATTACACTTTGTAAAAAAAAGGAAAAAGGTTGTAATTCTACTAAATTGTCTAAAACATCTTTAGTTCATACGCTTTTTAACAGCATACCGCAATTCCAATTTATTTAAAAACTGCAACAGTTCTTGGTCTAATTTTTCCACTAAAAAAATCCACTAGCCACAAACGCAAAAAATGGCCACTAAATGGGTGTTCCAAACCACCAGATTTAGTGGAAAATCCACTAAGGTGGCAACACTGCGCTGTTGTCGCGTTTTTGAAAAGGGATTGTAGCAAATTCAGTACAAAAATTTTTCGAATTTTGCCAGACTGTAAGGTAGTTTTTCAGTTCTTGGCGACACGGTCGCGGGCTACCTCAAATGCCTTCGCGGGCGACCGGTAGCCCGCGGTCGACCTGTTGGCCACCCCTGCCATATTTGATGGTTTATTATTGTCTGTAATAGAAGCTCATTTTGAAAATTGCAAGTTTCTAGTGTTATTAGTTAAGATTTTTAGCAAAAAACCTGTTTTACCCTGTATAACAACTCAGGTGCAAAATATATAGAAAAAACTACTTATGATATTTTTAATGGCTGGCAACACTGGCAACAGCATAATTGGCTCCACAAATTATTTTGTGTTTTGACGCCAAAATCGCGGAAAGTGGCAAGTGTTATAAAGTGTGGTCTTGGTGTTTTTCTATGAGTGTAATTGTTATTTTATAAAGAAAATCCACTCAAAACATAATAATTATCACGAAAATACGCCAAGCAAATCAAACATAAAACTACCCTCATTTGCAAGTTTTTGCAATGGGGTTAAGAAAAGAGCTGAAGAAGCTACCAGAGCTTTCTCTACTTATAGCTATCTAGTATATCTAGTATCGCTGGTGGCAGCGCGCAGGAGGTCTGTGGGCTCAAGGGAGCCGCTGGGGTCCGTAAGGGCTCCTAAGCGACTCCTCGGGTATCATCAGGCTATTTTGTGTTACACCCGCGTTTGTCCCTATTAGAGATTGCAAACCGGGCCCGGCCGGACCAGCTCGGTGCCCTTATAGACCCCTACCGCCTACCGTGCCCAGTACAAATACAAATGGCCGGCGGGCGGTACTTTTATCGAACTTTTCTATACCAATATTATAAAGAGGAAAGATTTGTTTGTTTGTTTGTAACGAATAGGCTCCGGAAATACTGAACCGATTTAAAAATTCTTTCACTGGTAGGAAGCTTTTTTTTTTTTTTTTAAGGCGGGGAAACTCCTAACGAGTACCCTGCAGCCCCGGGGGAGCCGCAGGGTTATGTGGGGTTCGCACCCACTAAAACCCCGCCGGTGTCCTTCTCGGCTGATAGCAGGAGGGTCGCGGGTAAGCCTGTGGAATTCTCCGCGACCCCCCCCAGCATTGGCTGTGTAGCCTCTTCACGGGGGGACAGGTGAAGGTAGTCCCCCCTGAGCGCGGATGGCTCTTCCTACGCTCGACGGCGGAAACGGGACACCGCGTTCCGCCGTCCTTCTCGGGGCCGTTATATGACTACACGAGGCCCCCGCCTCGTGCACCCAACGACCCCGGGGTCCCCTCTTAGTCGCCTCTTACGACAGGCAGGGGATACCTCAGTCCTATTCTTCGGCCCGGTACTGCAGGGCGTACTGGTAGGAAGCTACATTAACCCCGAGTGTCATAGGCTATATTAGATTTTCAAAAAAAATAGGGATCCTTACCTAAACTCAAATAATGTAACCCAAGGTGCAATATTTTTTCCGTTGTTTACATATTTTGACAGGTGGTTTGTTGTTGTTGTTTTTTATTCGCCCATTCTGGGCAGTCAAAAGAACATAGTCTATAGAGCCAAGTCTTTTGTAGCATCTTATATTTGATGGCGTAACGAAGTAAGCCGGGAAAGCTCGTTTTTAATAATTTTATACTTAAGGTCCCTTGACGTATGAAACTATTCAATTTCTGTCAAAACTGGTTAGCACACTGGTGGGTTAGCACACAAGCGCGGCTCACGTACACAGTGACGCTGTCGGCAAGGCACGAAAGCAGACGGAACTTGTAATCTTGATACTGTAGCGCACACTAACGCCATCTAGGGCTGCAACTTCAAAACCAAACCAAATCCTACATCGCGCTCTCGAAGTTTCTGACGCAAGTAGCATAAATAGAATTTACAAAGTAGATGCATTGGGAGGGATTGGCCAGTCTCTCTTTGCATCCTACAGATACTTACCGTCTTATTCATAAAAAATTAACATGGCCTTAAACCACACGTTTAGCCTAAAATGGCATGTTGTCAAAAAAGTTGGATTCATAAACGCTCATTAGCACTAAAACGTCGTTATAATGCCTCCGTAAGTTAAGGTAGGCCCGACCCTACTTTAACGCACTAACACACTGATTTTTGCCAAGATGGCGCCTGCTGATGAGCTGTTTTTGTTATTTTGTCGCGAGGATGTGTCGTGACTCGTGAATGATGTGAAGTGAATTTTGAAAATGCAAGCGCTGGTAGCTATTGAAGATAGATAGCTTTGGATGTTAGCGCGCTAGTTGGAAACCAAACAAAACCCTCCGCACTTCCTTTCTTTGCGCGATAAAGTACGAACGCTCTACAACAAACGGACATCATCTTTTTTTCGTACAGGAAGTCTTGCAATTTGACACAAGGGATTGTGTGTGACAAATCATTGCAGGGTGTTTGGGATATCGTGAAGTATGTATTGTGTATACTTTTTTACATTTTGAATACCTGAATAACACTATTTTAGCAACGCTCATGGCTATGGGATCTTTGTCTTTGATAACCAGAATACAGATACTTACTCAATTAAGAAGGCCCAATTTAATTATTTGTATTCATCTGAATACTTAAGCACAACTTATTTATGATGAGAAAGAAAAACACATTGATCATAAAATATTTATTTTCAATTAATAAATATTTTCTTAACTCTTATATACCTATACCAATTATATTGATTTTGTTCCTTTTTTCAGGTCGCTCCGACGAAAGTTTTGCAGTTTTCTGGGCTTGGATGTGATCTGAAACCAGTTATAAAACGTATAAAACGTATTGTAAAATAAAGTTTTGTTCGCACGGGAAATAATTTTGTTGTTACTTGCCTCTTAGGGATGATTCTCCTTAGATCGGGCCGTGTCCAGTGCCGGGCCAGCGCAGCGCGTAATATCTTTTGCTTTTCCATTTTGCAAACATGCTAAATGCCCTCAAAATACTAAACGAAGTATACGTACTTATGTAAATAAAGTTAAATAATTTTAATAAACAATATCTCGGTAACTAACTAGCTACCTATGTAATGCCTGAACAAAACAAAAAATCATCAGTCACCTCAGCTGACTGAGTCAATCAATCATAACAAGTTTTTTTTTCCTCTAGAATTTGGTGCGCGACTGCTGGGCAAAGGCCCCAAAAATAGACAATTTTTTTTTGTTAAATTATTGATCGTGGATTGACCTGGTGCGACAACCTGAAAATACAAAAAAGTACTATTGGCCTCATATAGTTATAGCAGGCCTAAATTGCGTTTATGAATAATGCATTTTGAAATCAGTATTTTAGCGTTAGCAAACGTTTTAACTAAATTGAACGTTTAGGCCATTTTAGGGTTTTTTTATGAATAAGACGGTTAGTCTTCAAAAAGTAAAAAAATACTTTAATGGAACGTTTTAACTTCGATTACATACCTAAACAAACCGCTCATGTGCTGCAAGAACGTGTTATTTCATAACTATACCGTTTTGCAGTAATTATACAGTAAAATCCGCCGCATCGTGCTCTACTTGTTGCAAAAACGCGATATTTCTAGCTCCAAAAATGACTGAGCAATGAGGAAAAAGGTCAGCAATCTCCGGTTTAGTGCCATCTCTTTTCGACCATATGTTTATTGCAAGAACGGTTTACGTCAGTATCACCCCTCGCTTATAAAGAAAAATGCTGACCGATTGCGACAAGAGCGTAACAAGACATAGTGTCACGGTTTTGATGAAAAGGCAAACTCACTATAATTTTATTTCTGTACTAATTATATCTGCTAAAACGGAACATTTGTGTCTAAATCATTTTTGTTGTAAAAATTTTAATCGCAGGATATGGTTCAAATCGAGATGTACCGATGTTGCTGAAAAAAACTAAAATTTTCGTTGGTTAAGTTCAGATGTTCCGTTACAGCTGATAATGAAGGTACAAAATGTTTAGTCTTGACGTTGGTTGTATCAAGTTATCACATTTTTGATGAAAAATAACAAATTTTCACAACGGATAGCTTACAATGTTGCAATATAGATGACAAAAAAATGTCTAAATGCAACTTATTTTTTTTAGGTCTTGGAAGATTTTATACCTTGTTCGAAGGTATGAACGTAGCGAAATATCTCTGCGCTTCTAAATGTGTCGCATTTGCCACTAAATCTTCGATCACGTATGTCTGGTAGTAGTTGTGATTAATCAGTGAACGACGCTATTTGGTGTTATGAGAAAAGTTGACTATGTGCAATGTTTATGAATATCTCTATGCATGTGTAGGAATAAATGAAGTATGCATGTTTAGGATACAGAAGTCCTAAACCATCCCTAGTTATTATCATCATCATCTCAGCCGAAAGACGCCCACTGCACATAGACCAGACGTCGTGGTCCACAGATCGCAATGCCGACCGATCCTTGCATCCCAACCGCAACCTTGTGAGGGGTCTGCCTACTTTATGTCGTCTGGTGCGTGGTCGCCACTCGAGAACTTTTCAGCCTTTTGTGACCATCTGTTCTTCGACATTGTTAAGACGATGTGGTCATGTGTCGCGTGAATCGGATTATTATGGGAAAGCAACTACGTTGACCACATACTCACTCTCTAGTCTCTACCTCCATAGTGTCAATGTCGATGGAATGACCGTGCCTATTGACATTAAGAATCGCTAACCCAACTAAGTATATGTTTTCTAAAAGTTAATTTACTGGAGTACTTTAAGTAAAAAAATAATGGTATTTAAATACACAAATTGTTCTTTAAAAAAAATTAAGTCCACTATTGTATGCCTATAATATGAAGATAATCTCTATGTATGAAGATAATATTGGGGGGCGTAATTTACAATTTAATAGCAATTTAAGCTTTATTTCAAATGTTGTTGCAATTATAGTGGGATAAGTCACATTTTAAACGTGCTTATTCAAAGAATATTAAGCTAATAGAATATGTGATTTTTACTGCAGTAACGTGTCTTAATTAAAATGATCCATACAATAATTTTATGGAGTGATATATTTATATCACAGATTATCAATAAAAACGTAACAATACTACCAAACTTGTAAAATGATTGGTGTTTATAACTTTTTTTTGTCAGCAAAAACGGAACATATCTGTTTGTCTCGCAATATTTCTAAGTTTTTACAAGAATAACGCGACAAGGTGGTCCGTTTTTTAAATAGAAAATCATAAAAATTAAAATACTTGGATAAATAGTCTGAATGCAAGCTATAACGATAAACGGATAGTTTGTGAAGATATGTTGTGAAGAACCGCATATTCAAAACAATAATAAAAAAGTTACACGAATTTTAAACTTTCAAAAGCGTTTTCCCAAAAATTAGGTTTTTTGACCGACGAAAAAAAAAGGAGGTACTCAATTCGACGCGTATATATATATATATTTAAATGTATTATCACGCATAAGTTTTTACAGAGTAGTCCAATTTTGATAATTATTTTTTTAATCGACAGGGCATACCTTGAAGTGGGTCCCATAAAAATTTGGAAATAAAATTCCCACCCAAAGGGTAGGAAAATAGGGGTGACTTTTTGATCAGTGGTACTTTTATGTACTCACAGGTTGCATTGCCGTGTTCTGTATTAACATTATAACTTTGGATACTTACTTACTTAAATATCTTTTGAAATGAAATAAAATAATAAACATTTCAGCCGAAAGACGTCCACTGCTGGATATAGGCCTCCCCCACAAATCGCCATACTGACCGGTCTTGTCGTCCCTGTCAACCATGTCGTCTGATTACCTTATGCGGTGTGACCACTGACCACCTTGTGGGAGAAGAAAATAATAAAACCGTGAAAGAACTGAAAAGCATAAAATAAAACTTTTTATCAAAAAATAAAACCGCCGAAAAAAAAACTGAAAAGCATAAAATAATAATCGAATTACTAAGTTCTTAAAGTAATGTAGGGTATACCAAGTAATTTTGAGTCGGCGCCACAGATTCCTCGTACAAAGATCACTAAATTAGGTACCTTAAATTTAAAGAAATAACCAAAATTCGTCGCATCAATCTTTACGTATTTAAGGAATTTGCTTGTGTGGCGCGGCGACTTAAAATTACTTGGTATACCCTACATTACTTTAAGAACTTAGTAATTCGATTATTATTTTATGCTTTTCAGTTTTTTTCGGCGGTTTTATTTTTTGATAAAAAGTTTTATTTGACTTATCACGTTCTTGTCGCAAGTGAGCGAAACTTCCCCCATTAGTGTAGGTTGTTAGAACTACTTTTTATAAAATTTTATCAAGTGATAATTTTAAGGCTGCACTGTTTTAAAATGTTGATTACTTATCATTTATTCTTATTATCACCAGGCCTGGCTCACTCCGCACTTTAGGTATAAACCTGCAAGTACGTGCGGCGGCACCGCCGGCCGTACGTATCAGCCGCGGGTTGCGCCGCCGCTCGCGCGCTGCTCGTTGCGCCGCACGCGTTTCATCATTTTCGCGCCAAGTTTTCGCATTCTTAATAATTGCTCGATGCTGTTAGTGATCCTAAAACAGGCGCTCTCGCGAAGTAGCACGGGTCATTATCGTATTAATATGCATTGCGGCTTTGGAGATAAGAGTGAGAGAGAGATATTAACTCAAGGTTATATGTAACAGGAGCGAGCTAGATCGTGCTTTATGTGTACGTTGAGTGAGCCTTCTGTACCTGGTACTATTAGGTATTCTGTGTTATCACTCTATTCTATATTCCAGCGGTCACTTAGAGCGGATGGATGACAGGAGATTGACGAAAGAAATATATAGAGCGGATTCGGAAGGCACGGTTGGAAATGGTAGGCCACGGAGAACGTTTACTGACTAAATTGGTGACGTTCTGAGGAAAGGCCGCGTAAAGAGTTCACGAAACCGACGTGCGTGCATGAAAAGGCTTACGACTGTAGAAGAAGCGAAAGAATTGTGTCAGGATCGTAGCAAGTGGAAATCAATTGCCTCTGCCTACCCCGATGGGATACAGGCGTGACGTTACGTGACGCGTGAGCGTGACGAATTATCCGGGTTTTCGCGAAATCCCTATTTTTTTTTTGCAAAAAACCTAATTATCAAATCTTACTACGACATATGTCTATATTTCAGCCAGAAACTTCACTTCTCTACTGCTAATACTATATTGTTGCAAAAATCGTTTCCATATTTTTTGAGTCCATCACATGCCCAACCCTATCACAAACTGTCGCCTGTCCCTATGTATGCTTAAATCTTTAAAACTACTCAACGGATTTTGATGCGGATTTTTTAATAAGTAGATAGAGTGATTAAATTGGAAGGGTTAGAAGTTATGCACAAAATAGGGCTGGCAAAATACAAAGGCTGTACAAAGTTCGCCAGGTCGACTAGTATTTTATATTTCGGCAAGACTTAAGAATAGTTTATAATACAAGCTTAGTTGCTTACAGTTACAGTGCAGCCTAGACAAGGTTTAAGAAATGTAAACTTTACGGATAGGTGGTGACTGGTTACCTTTATTTTGTATATTATACTAGCTGTCCCGGCGAACTTCGTGTCGCGCCTTACAATTTTGTATGTAAAACGTACATACTTAATTATTGTTTTTACTAATTTCGCGTCCATTTTTCCACATTTTCTCACCTTTTACACTTCCCTAGACTATTACGAACATTTTGGAACCAAAATCAGCTAAATCGGCCGGTCGTGCTCGAGTTTTAGCGAGACTAACGAACCACGATTCATTTTTATACTGGGTGTTTCTGACAATGCGGTAATAAATCAAAGGAGGGATTCTGCTCACCATAACTAACAAATTTCCCAAAGCAACATTAGTCGAAATCTCAAAAAAAAAAAGCTGTTCCATACATTGGTTCGATCAGCTGACGGGGTCAATCTACGGGACAGCTGATTATTGTTTTGAGATTTCGACCCAAGTTGCTTTGGGAAAGTTGTTAGGTATGGTGAGCTGGACCTCTCCTTTGATTTATTACCACCTTGTCAGAAACACCTTGTATATATAGTAGAAGTAGATAGATAGTAGATGATTGGCCGCTAGGTCTTCCATAATATTATACTTACATCAATTGCTTTTTCAGGCTGGTGGACCCTCAAATCTTCTCATGGACTTGGCAGCAAATGAAAAAGCAGTCCATGCCGACTTTTTTAACGGTAAAATATGTTAATATAGATAGATAGACACAATTGGATAGAAGTCAAAATTAATGAACGTACGCACAGGAACTTGGTCGCATTCAGAATGGGGTTGTACACGGAAAACTTTTTGCAGATGACGCTCTATACGTTTGACTTATAACAAACAAGTGAAATACAATAACTAGTCAATTTTTTGTGTTTTTCGACGTTACTTTACACTGTATTGTATTAAATCTAAAAGAAAACGTAATTGCAAGAAGAAATAAATAAATTTGAAGGGTTTTTACGTGGCAAAAACGCGAACTAGGTATGCGGCGACCAAGTGCTGGAATAATATCCCTTCCCCGGTCCGTGAAGCTTCAAGTAGGTATACCTATACCTTTGTGCGTAAGCTCAGGGTATACTTGATTGACCAGCAGAGACTTTAAACTTCATTTCCTATTCTCACCACTGCCCCGCATTCTACCGTTGCCGCTGACCACGCTGACTGGGACGTGACGACTCGTAGTCGCATCAAAAGTATTTATTATAAGTATGCATTCATATCACGGTTATTTATCATAGTATTTTATGTAGTATGTTTATGTTAGGTACACAAAACAAATTTATATATATGTATATTTGTAGTATATCTTGTCAGTGTGTGATTATTGTGGGTACATGCTCTCGCAAATGACGCTTGTGGGTCACTGCTGGCATTGACTGAAAATCAGCGCTGTTAGTGAAAGCCTTCAGCAAATGCTGAGTCAGTGCCATTTTGCACCAACTGCGACACACCATACGCACCTGATTTTATTGGGTATTTGTTTTAATTTATAATTATTACTTTTTAACCGACGAATAAACAAAAAGGAGGAGGTTCTTAATTCGTCGCGTATATATATATATATATATATTTAATGTTTAATTTAATTTGTTTTTTGATATTACGTACGTGTATTGTGTTAATTTTTGTTTAAGTTTTTGTGTTTGCATTTCATGTGTGCAACTCATTGATGTGTGTTTAAGTTGACGCAAATAAAAATTTATTTCTTTCTTACTTCGTGAGCAGGTAATATGGGTAAACTTTAGTTAAGAGCCATAGCACAGCAAAGTAGCGCCACCCGAGAAAAAAATTAATATCTTCTAAACTAAGGCAAATATCAAAAATGTGAAACAGTAATCCCCTGGATAATGCAGCCTAGTATTTTTAGGGCACTGTTGTATAGCTTTTTTTTTACAGAAAGTTTCACATTTTTGATATTTGCCTTAGTTTCGAAGATATTAATTTTTTTCTCGGGTGGCGCTACTTTAGCTGTGCTATGCCTCTTAATGTTTATTATGACCATTTGCTTGTCATTATCTCAAGTTTACATTTAATTACTAGGGTCTTGTATGGACACAAATTCATATGAATGAACCATTTTAAATTACTCTTCAAAGTAAAAACAAAACCTAAAAACAGTCAAAGGTCATCTCAAGATGGGTCAGAAAACCTGTGCGGAAAACCTGTGCGAGGACTGCAGACCCCATACATAGCGAAAAAATATAGAATTATGAACAATGTAGTAAAACCAAGACTTCGGTAGTTGGAATCTTCAAAATGTCGAAAACAAACCTCAATCCGTTCGGTTGCTTTGAATTGAAGTTATTTACCCTCATAGCTTCCTACCTAGCCGGGAATTGTTAGGAAACTTATGATTTTTATTTTCCTTACACCCAACAGCTACATAGTGAGTTCTTTTGATAAATAATTGGAATACCAATGCAAATCACATACAAAACTTTGTTTGTTATAGGTCAACTGTAAAAACGACACTAGCGGGATAAATTGGCAGTTTTCTTTCTCATTAAACAATAAATAGGAAAAAATGGCTGGTTTTAGTTAGCGCATAAGTAGTTTAGGTATGGTTAAGTTTAATTTTGAATATAATTAGTCTAAAATCTTTAAACGAAAATATAAACATTTAAGTAGCTTTTGCCCGCAGCTTCGCACGCGCTTTTTCATTATGAACGTTAATTACTGGTTGATTTGCTACTCAGGAGTTTGGTGACATCATTTCTGATCGTCCCCCTAACCCCTAATAATTATTTGAGATTGGTACATAATAAGAGGCATTAAAATACACGAGTGTGGTTTCTCGCCTTCAGCTCGTTTCATATTAAGATCACAGGAGTGTTTAAATGCCTAATTATGTAGAGTTGCATACTTACATAACTTTATCTACATGCATATCATAATTTTCTATGTGTTAATATGTTCAGAAACAATAAAATACAACAAAAAACAACAACAACAAAAACTTTTAGGCTTTTCAGGGTTTAAGTCTCTTAAACTTGCGATTATACTTCTATTCTATTACTATTCTACTACTACCTACTCTTGTTACGATTGTGTCATGAATTGCGAGTCTCGTAACTTTGATCCTATAGTTATTAGCAGACTACCCCTTTTGGACAATACCATTCTATTGCGATACTACTGCTATAATAAGTAGTTTTAGCAAAATTGTTTACGAGACTACTAAATTAACCAAATAGGTATTTTCTTGCGATTGACGAGCTATTTCTATTCTACTTATATCCGATAGTATAGCTGTTTTGCGCGATGAGATCGTTCAAAACAAATGACTGACATTCAAAATTTTTTTTATTTATAAACATAAATAATATATACAATACAATAATAAAGAGGTAAGATTTGATTGTTTGAATTAAGATGTACTTAATTTGAACGTAATTAAAGTTTAGTTATCGATAAAGTAAAGTACCTAAAAATTAAGATGCACACTTTTTTAATATAGGCCATTAACTTATCGTTTCTGAACATATTGTAGGGAAGTTATGATATGAATGTAGATAAAGATATTTTAAAATACACTCAGCGGCAAAAAATGTGGCCCAAACTAAAATTTTACTATAACATTTTAATGTAAGTTGAGTGAAGTTAACTAATGGAAGACTTTGTATTTTTTTTAATCAAAAATAAGAAAGATACGGAAAAGAGCTTCCGTAAGGTAATTTAAAAAATTACTAGATAATCATGCTTAGTATTTTTTTATCACAGTAAAGTAGTCCTAGACACAGATTGTTGCTAAAAGTGGCAACCTTTAGCAACACTTTGTAGCTTTCTTTGTTCTTTAACCTTAAAGCTATACTTACAAAAGTGCCCTTAAAATACTAGGTTACATTATCTAGTGTCATACTGTGCCACATTTTTAACCCCTGAACGAAAATTCCGAAAGGGGTGTTATAATTTTAACGTGTGTATCTGTCTATCTTTCTGTGTATCTGTCTGTGGCATCGTAGAGCCCTAACCGCTGAAACGATTTTCGTTTAGTTTTTTTTGTATCATAGATAATTTCAGGCCGAGTGTTCTTAGCCATGTCTGATGAAGATCTGATCAGCCGTTTGAAGATGATCAGCTCTTGAATAATGGATGAGAGGATCTAACTAGCTTCCTTATGTCCGATCGATTTGAAATTTGGTACCATGTTACATCTATGATGTTGAAAGTATTTGGTAAGGTAACCATGACCTGATCAGCCGCTTGAAGATGATCAGCTCTTGAATAATGGATGAGAGGATCTAATTAGCTTCCTTATGTCCGATCGATTTGAAATTTGGTACCATGTTTAATTTATGATATAGAAAGTATTTCGTAAGGTAACCATGACCTGATCAGCCGTTTGAAGATGATCAGCTCTTGAATAATGGATGAGAGGATTTAACTAGCTTCCTTATGTCCGATCGAGTTGAAATTTGTTACCAATGTTACATCTATGATATTGAAAGTAAGTATATGGTATGGTAACCATTACCTGATCAGCCGTATGAATATGACCAGCTCTTGAATAATGGATGAGAGGATCTAACCACCTTCCATTTGTCCTATCGATTTAAAATTTGGTACGGTGTTACTTCAATAATATTGAAAGTATATGTTAAGGTAACCATGACCTGATCTGCCATTTGAAGATGATCAGCTCTTAAATAGAGGATGACGGGATCTAACTACCTTCCATATGTCCTATCGATTTGAAATTTGGTTTCGTGTTGCTATATGCACTTTACTATGAAATCGAAAGCCTTGCTTGCGTACGAAGTTAGCAACGAGCGAGCCGCTGCGCGAGAGAGAGAAGGAACCCGCCAATTGGTTCGCTGTTCACTTCAGTTTGATTTTATTTGTCGTGTTTGTTTTGTTTTGAAGTTGAATTAAATTTTAATGTTTTTAAGGAGCAAACTATTGTGCAATGTGTTGATTTAATTTGAATGAGTGTGTGAAATTTGGTTGACGGGAAGACGAGAAAAAGGTTAGTGGTTTGAAGTTAAAATCAACAAATTATAATTTTATTACCTATTAAGTACCAATACCAATACTAAAACAACCCACCGACCATACTTGTCCCTTAAATCATATGACTGGCGTGCTCTAACTTAAAATCCAAGGCACGCCACTGATATAAGGAAGCTAATTAGATCCTCTCATCCATTATTCAAGAGCTGAACATCTTCAAACGGCTGATCAGGTCATGGTTACCTTACCAAATACTTTCTATATCATAGACGAGCTTTCCCTGCTTACTTCGTTACGCCATAGAATATAAGATACTTACTACAAAACACTCGGCTCTATAGACTATGTTCTTTTGACTGCCCAGAATGGCCGAATAAAAAACAAACAACAACAACAAACCACCTGTCAAAATATGTAAACAACGGAAAAAATATTGCACCTTGGGTTATATTATTTGAGTTTAGGTAAGGATCCCTAATCTTTTTGAAAATATAATATAGCCTATGACACTCGGGGTTAATGTAACTTCCTACCAGTGAAAGAATTTTTCAAATCGGTTCAGTATTTCCGGAGCCTATTCGTTACAGACAAACAAACAAACATACAAACAAATCTTTCCTTTTTATAATATTGGTATAGATGTAACATGGTACCAAATTTCAAATCGATCGGACATAAGGAAGCTAGTTAGATCCTCTCATCCATTATTCAAGAGCTGATCATCTTCAAACGGCTGATCAGATCTTCATCAGACATGGCTAAGAACACTCGGCCTGAAATTATCTATGATACAAAAAAAACTAAACGAAAATCGGTTCAGCCGTTTGGGCTCTACGATGCCACAGACAGATACACACGTTAAAATTATAACACTCCTCTCTGAATTTTCGTTCGGGGGTTAAAAGAGAAACGTTTACAAAATATGATGATAGTTTTTCCCAGGTTGTCCTAAAAGTCAAAGCAGGAGATAGAGCAATTCATTACAGCTACCAAAAAAATATAAAATAAAATGTAGACCCTGTGGTGTTAAAACAATGGCTAATTAAAAAACCCTAAAAAGTCAACACCCTGTGTCGATCTTTTCCACCTTGTTGCTACAAATCGTAACTTTTCCTATGTTTCAAATTGAAATAAAGCCCTGAGTGGGTAGGTAATGCTCCACATTCATACTAGAAAATTATTAGATGTTTACAACTTTAGCCATTGAATTGTTATTTATACCACTATAAAATCTGTATGAAAAAAGGGTATTGTTCCTCAAATCCCCCTTGGAATCCCCCTTGGGGGGGAAAACAGGAATGAAAAAATCAAAAGTTCCGAATTCCCCCTTGACAATCCCACTTAGGCGGGAAAACTGGAATGCAAAAAAAAATATGTCTGAAATCCCCCTTCAAGATAATAGGTTTTATTTTAATATATCATTACGTTAAATCAATAATATAATTATTAAAACTGCTACTTTGAATATCAGTAAGTACCTCCTAGAGGTAGAATATTACCAACCAACTATACAACGATAGTAAACTATACATTAAGCAAAACTTATGAATTTAAACGGGTTATCTCGTTGATTACACTCTCTCCCACTTTTATTAAAACCATAAAAAACAAGCAACTTAAAAGTAATAATTTACGTGTAACTTAACGGTATGTCATCTTCTTGGTATGGTACTCTAGCTAGATCGACAACCATTTTGAATCGGCGCTGGGTTCCTACCCCGATTAACAATGTTGGAATAACTCACAATGTTTGTCACTGTTTCCAAATTAATGTTCTATAGTGCTAACTGAGATGATTATATATATACGTTATTTAAAAAATCATTATTCCTAGTCCATTATTGTTAATAAGAAATTGTTTTCTACTTTGCTCTAAGTAATTACTTTGTTAATTATTGGAGGAAATTTTACGTAAAATTAAAACAACTTTTCTAAATTCCACCATCTACTTATTTAATTATTGTAGGTACCTCTAAACAACAAATTGATCTCTATAGGTATATTTTATACTTTTTTAAACGTTGTTAACAAGTTTAATAATAAATAAGAATAATTTTCTAAAAATTAAGTTATTGTTTTTAATAATTAAAGACTGGGGGGAATTTAGGACACATGTTACACTCGTTTCCTATTTTCCCCCTTGGCTCAGGGGGGATTACGGGAATAACAAAATTTAAGCGAGGGGGATTTTCGGACATATTTTAAACATGATTCCTGTTTTCCCCCTCAGGGGGGAATCGCTCAAGGGGGATTTCCGGAACAACCCGAAATAAGCAAACTTTCACAGTGTGGACGACGGGGTGTGGACGAACGGGAACAACCCCGTTAACATTGCCTGCCAGACACGCGAACAATTATCAATGTTTATCAAAAAAAAAATGAGGACCGGGTATACCCCGAGCGCGTCCATAAAAAAATAGGGAGTCAAAGACGCATATTTTTGATTTCGGTCAAGGTTTAGAAGATATCAGTTATTTATCGGAAGTGGCGCTAGTTTTGCACTGAGTAAGCCCTTAATTATGTATTTTAGTTTGGGCCACATTTTTTTTGCCGCTGAGTGTATACAGAGTTGTCAATTATCATCTTGTTGAAAACTTAAATACTTTTGTTCACAGATTTTGAAGATTTATTTGATGATGATGACCTTAAATAACAATTTACGAATGAAAAAACAAACGCATGGGATCTGCTTTCATACATATTAACGCATTTTCTGTAATAAAATAAAACAAGTAACTGTTTCGTTGTCTTTGTTAAAAAAATTAACTAGCCAACACTCTCGCGGAAAATTATAAGCAGTTAGAAAAAATTGATACAGCAAAATTAAAGAAAATTTAATTTAAAATATTGATTTTTATTTTCTGCTAGAGCTTTTCGCGAGGGATCGACAACACAAGTTCATGCCCTGTCCCTGGGGTTTTTTGGCGCGACGTGTCACGCTGCCGCGCGCTACACGTCGACGTCGCTGCCGCTGTCGTCGCTGGAGCCGTTGCCCTCGCACTCCTCGGGCTCCTCCACATCTCCTTCTACTTTGAAGCTTTCTTCTTCGATTTCGTCGTCACTGCCATCTTCAGCCTCTTCTGATAGGTCGGCTATATCTGTGTCACCTCTTCCCATACCTAAATTGAAAAAAATCCTACAATTATTTTCAACGCGCTTGTGCTGTTTATCGAAAGTGGCGCTAGTTTCGCACCGTGTAAGCCTTAAGTAAGGATCCCTAATTAAAAAAAAAATGACATAAGTATAATAGCCTATGTCACTTGGGGATAATGTAGTTTCCCAACAGTGAAAGAATTTTCCGAATCGGTTCAGTAGTTCCGGAGTATCCGGAGCCTATTCGATGCAAACAATCTAATCTTTCCTCTTCATCAATACATAGTATAAAACAAAGTCGCTTACCGCGTCTGTCCGTCGCTATATATGCTTAAATCTTCATGTATTAAAATAAACGCATCAAAATCCGTTGCATAGTTTTAGAGTAATTCAAGAGGAAGGTTTATACCGGGTGTTTCTGACAAGGCGGTAATAAATCAAAGGAGGGATTCAGCTCACCATACCTAACAACTTTCCCAAAACAACATGGGTCGAAAACTCAAAACAAAAATCAGCTGTCCCGTACATTGACCCCGCCAGCTGATCGAACCAATGTACAAGGAACAGCTGTTATTTTTTTTGAGATTTCGACCTATGTTGATTTGGCAAAGTTGTTAGTAAAATGGTGAGCAGAAGCCCTCCTTTGATTTATTACCGCCTTGTCAGAAACACCCGGTATAAACCTTCCTCTTGAATCACTCTAAAACTGCAACGGATTTTGATGCGTTTATTTTAATACATGAAGATTTAAGCATATATAGCGACGGACAGACGCGGTAAGCGACTATGTTTTATACTATGTATTGATGAAGAGGAAAGATTAGATTGTTTGCATCGAATAGGCTCCTCCTAGGTCACCTCTCCTAGCGTACTCACTATAACGAATCGTCGATTATTTCATAGTTCATAATTTGGTTCCCATTTGCTTCCTCCCAACTTTTCAACTCTCGATGCTGTACCTATCATAGAAATGAAGATATCAAACATCACCCCAGTGCCTGGCAAAAATATACAGACAAAAAAGATTTTGTTTAAAAATAAGCTTTGTATGGTGTCTTTGTATATAAATATAGGTGTAGATAAGGCTCATGTTTATCATCAGATTCATTATATTATACACCTTCACTTGTATAAATAAACCATACAAAACTTAAATTTAAACAAAACTTTTTTGGCCCGTATCACATGTCACCAGTCATGTAGAAGGCTCACATGTGGTTTTAAAATTAGTTCAACCAGGGAACCAAATTATGAACGATGAAATAATCGATAATTCGTTATAGTGAGTAAACTAGGATGTGACCAGCCATTCTGACGCTGCGGTGGTTCTCCAAAAAACAGAGGAAGCAAATGTATTTTAATAGGAACTAAATAGAAGCAATGGAGAACTAATTTTAAAACCACATGTGAGCGTTCTACATGACTGGTGACCTGTGATACTGGCCAAAAAAGTTTTGTTTTAATTTAAGTTTTGTATGGTTTATTTATACAAGTGAAGTGAAGGTGTATATAATAAATCTGATGATAAACATGAGCCTTATGTTACTATCTTCACCTATATTTTATACAAAGACACCATACAAAGCTTATTTTTAAACAAAATCTTTTTGCTTGTATATTTTTGCCAGGCACTGGGGGTGATGTTCGATATCTTCATTTCTATGATAGGTACTGCTGTACCTCGTTATAGTGAGTACACTAGTAAAGGTGACCAGCCATTCTGACGTCAGAATGGCTGGTCACCTAAAATTGTTGTTTCTCCCAAAGTACTGAGGAAGCAAATGTCTCCTCAAAGGAACTAAATAGAAGCAATTAGGAAGTAATTTTTAAACCACATGTGAGCGTTCTTAATGACTGGTGACCAGCCATTCTGACGGACACGTAAAATCAATATCATCATCAATACATAGTATAAAATAAAGTCGCTTCCCGCGTCTGTCCCTATGTATGCTTAATTCTTTAAAACTACGCAACGGATTTTGATGCGTTTTTTTTAATAGATAGAGTGATTGAAGAGGAAGGTTTATAAGTATAATACATGCACAATATAGTAATAGGTTAGGCGGTACGAAGTTCGCTGGGCTTTATGGCTTGTTAGACCCTATGAGTTTTTTTTCATACTTACAACCTTATCAACAAACCGTTACCTTCCTATCGAACAAACGGGTTTAATTCTGGGAATGGGAATCGTGTACCAAATTATACTTACGCTCGACATATTGTTCTAGCGATTTGGGCACCATATTCTTTATTTTCTGTACGTCTTCTTCTGAACATTCTCCTTTGTCAAGACCTAGAACAAATCAAACAGATAGAGATATTAATATCTACTGTCAGTGTATATGTCGTAGTAAGATTTGATAATTAGTTTTTTTTTTGCAAAAAAAAACTAGGGATTTTGCGAAAACTCGGATAAATTGATAATAGGATTACTTTTTTTCAATCATCCTGACATAAAGTAGTTTTTTTTTGCAAAAAACCTAGTATAATTGAAAAATTTGAAACCTTCCAGAGTTGGACAGCAAGCAATATAATCTAGCCAATCAGAGTTTAGAAAGGTTTCAAATTTCCCTTTTTTCAGGATGATTGAAAAAAAAAAAAACAAATTATCCGGGTTCTCGCAAAATTCCTAGTATTTTGGCAAAAAACCTAATTTATTTATTTTATTTTTATTTTATTTTATTTAGGACACCAACAGCGTTTACAATTAATTGAGCATTATAAACTAAAACTGTAGTACATATTGCCAATAACAGGTATCCACAACAATATTATAACAAAAATCAATATACAACTGAAAGAAAAAAAGTCAACAAAACTCAGACTGTATGAAATAAAATAAATCCTGCAGGAGAGGGTCAAGGATAGAGGGGCTTGGAAGAGAGAGGGAATTGGGATGAGGGAGGGAAACATTAACTAAGTGTAATAGGAACATATATATACTTATTTATATAAGTGTTGTATAATATGTAAAATAAAGTATGTGAATTATGTTAGTTGTTCTAAGTGTTGTGTTTAGTATTGTGTCTTTATGCAATTAAGGTAAAAATTAAGTAGCAGTGTTAATTACTTTTACTATGTGTTTTTTGAAAGTGAATTTAGATAAACAAAATGGGTCTATGGTATGAAATAATGTGTTATATTCACGAGGAATACGAGTGAGTGGAGAATTTTGAGCGTAATTAGTGCTTGCTCGCGGTACATAAAACAGATGTTTTTGTGCGTGCCGAGTTCGGTAGCTCGGCGTACAGAGTGCTATGCCACTAACAAGCGAAATGCAGTCAAGGCGCCCGGACAAGACATCATGCAGAAAAGACATGTCTAGGAGAAGTCTGCGACTTTCAAGAGAGAGAAGCTGGAACTTACGACAAGCAGCATTATACTCCATGCTTCCTGATTTCGATATAAAAGTTAGGCGACGCACAAATGATCGTTGAATTCTTTCGATTTGATGTTTATAAGTAATATATTGGGGACACCAGACGGGGCTAGAGTACTCAAGAAGGCTCCTTACGTACGCAAAATAAATCATCTTTATACAATCAACATCTCGAAAGGCAGAACTGACCCGAAAAACAAAGCCAAGGTTTTTGAACGCTCTGTTCGTAATATCATCAAGGTGATGATCAAAGGTGAGTTTACTATCAAGCAGAACACCAAGATCCCTGACAACATTAACACGCTCGATTGGCTGTCCACTGATATAGTATTGTCTAATGATAGGTTGAGGTTTCCGGGTAAATGTAATCTGCAGGCACTTGGAGGCATTAACGTTTATACGGTTAGCGAAATAATATTCAGATAGTAAGTTTAAGTCATGCTGGAGGAGGTTACAGTCAGATTCTGTTTTTATATTAAGAAAAATATTTTTATCATCAGCATACATTAAAAAGTAGGTGTGGCTGAAAACAGTGTAAATGTCGTACAAGTACGCAATAAATAGCAGTGGCCCCAGCAAGGAGCCTTGAGGCACACCGGAAGAGATGTCAATAAAATCGGATTTGTGACCACCAAGTACAAAAACTTGCCTACGCCGAGAGATGTAAGAAGATATCCATCTATAAAGCTCACCGCATATACCTAAGTGATTTAGTTTGCGCAGCAGAATGAAGTGGTCCACTCGATCAAAAGCTTTCTCAAAATCTGTGTAGACCACATCAACCTGCTGACGCTTATCCATGTGACATAGAGTAAAGTCAATAAACTCAATTAAGTTTGAAGTAGTTGAACGACCCTTGAGAAAGCCATGTTGCTGAGGTGGGACTGCTTTACTTATAATAGGATAAATACGTTCAAAAACAATTTTTTCAAATATTTTTCCGAAAGTATTGAGAATTGATATAGGACGATAGTTAGGTATTTTATTTTTAGGACCTTTTTTATGGATAGGCACATTTAATGCATCTTTCCAAATAGAGGGGAAAGTACCTTGATGTAAAGATTTATTAAATAATAAACTAAGTGGCTCAGATAAGTTAACTGCACATTTGAGAATGAAGAAAGGACTGATTGAGTCTGAGAAATATTAACTTTTCAATTTCCGCCGCAGATGTACTAGCTTCAGACAATATATAACCAGGATCATTAAATGGTGGAGCAAGGGGAGCATTACTATAGGAAGCAGCAGGAATCACACTAGACACGATAAACTTTGTTTTGTCAGACATTAGTATTTATTATGTTAACACTTAGCATTGTCACTGTAATGTTTAATACTTAAAAAAAAAAAAAAAAAACCGCAACTCCTGTAACATATCGAATCGAATTGAATACCAGTTTCCGTTCTGGCGCTCCATGATGACAGTGACAATGCTAAGTGTTAACATAATAAATACTTATATCTGACAAAACAAAGTTTATCGTGTCTAGTGACACGTTAGTAATAAATTTTGAAAAAAAATCACATCCAGTAACAGTGTTACTCGATGGGAATTTTTTTGAAAATTCCATACTAACGAGTCACAGTGTGACACTTGGGGGGTGACTGGTTGGGAACATATGGCAGATAGCGCTCCCTGAGACAAGAGTTTGATTGTTATGAACGAAGCTTTTAGGATAGGCAGAGCCGCCACGACGAGCCCTAACATAAGACCAAAGAGCCTTTGGGTTAGACTTGATGCTGTCTTGAATGGTATTCGTGTAATGCTTAAGATATTCCGACTGAACCTTTTTTTGACGCTTACGCAAAAGAGCGAACTCATCATAGTCGCGGGGGTTGCCGTGCCTTTTCCATCTCGCGTGAGCTTTTTATCCTTTTCTTTTATAATTTTAATAAGTGGCGAATTAAACCAAGTAGGAAATTTCCTGTTTCGATTTCGTGAGTCAATTTAACGTCAGTAATTATCAAATCTTCCTACGACATCAATATATATAAAACTCTTCCGTTACTGACTGACTGACTGACTAACTGACTGACAGACAACGCAGAGCCGAAACTACTGGGCGTAGCGGGCTGAAATTTTGCATGTAGGTTCCTTAGGGAGTGTAGGTGAGCACTAAGAAAGGATTTCCCGAAATTCCCATGGGAACGGGAAAAAAAATGGATTTTTGTGGTTATGAGAAATCTGCGCGAGATAAACCGCGGGGCAGCCTCTAGTTAATCAATATATTTAAAACTCTTCCGTTACTGACTGACTGACTGACAGACAACGCAGAGCCGAAACTACTGGGCGTATGATCTGAAAATTGGCATGTAGGTTTTTTTAGGGAGTGTAAGTTAGCACTAAGAAAGGATTTCCCGAAATTCCTCCAGGAAAGGGAATTACGGGACTTTTTAGTTAGTATAAAAAATCGATATCATTGAGTGTATCGACGTGAAATTTGGTGTACAGGTTCCTCAGTGAATGTAGGAATGATAAGAGAAAGGAATTCACAAAATTCCCACGGGAACGGGAATTACGAGACTTTTTTAGTGGGAATGAAAAATCGACTTCCTTGAGCGTATCGACGTGAAATTATGTGTACAAGTTTCTATCATAATTATCAACACTAATCATGGATTGTCAAAAAAAAACGGGAACGGTATCTAAAAACCAGAATTTTTGTAAGCTTAAAATAACCTACAAAAGGTAGAAAGAAGAAAAACATAGATTCAGAGTTATATTAAGAAAAAGTTGACCAAAATGCACATGGTAACGGAACATTCCCAAAAACATAAAGCGCCTAAAAACTTTTTATCAAAAAATTAAACCGCCGAAAAAACTGAAAAGCATTAAATAATAGGGAAACAATTTCTATTAGGACTTAATTTATTCACTTCTTAAAGTAATTTTGGTTTACCAAGAAATTTTAAGTCGGCGCCACACCACACAAGCAAATTCCTTAACTACCTAATGCGATGCGCGGCGACACTCGTTTTTCGGTTATTTCTTTGAATTTCAGGTAATTACCAAGTAATTTTGAGTCGGCGCCACAGATTCCTCGTACAAAGATCACTAAAATAGGTACCTTAAATTTAAAGAAATAACCAAAATTCGTATATCTTTACGTAATTAAGAAATTTGCTTGCGTGGCGCGCCGACTCAAAATTTCTTGGTAAACCAAAATTACTTTAAGAAGTAAGTAAATTAAGTCCTAATAGAAATTGTTTCCCTATTATTTAATGCTTTTCAGTTTATTCGGCCGTTTAATTCTTTGATAAAAAGTTTTAATTTTTTGCTTTTCAGTTTTTTTTGGGCTAATTTTTTTAGACCCCAGCTAATAACTCTTCACAGGGTGGTCGCACCCCACAAGGTGGCCACACAACCTGGTGAAGGTTGAGGGACTAACAGGATGAGGTTCGATCACGACCGGTCGGTGAGGCGATTTTTGAGGGAGGCTATGTCCAGCAGTGGACGTCTATCGGCTGAGATTATGATTATTAACATTCATATAAAAAAGACTCATAATTATACCTAGCAGTTTTCATGTAAATCACAAAACGGCAATACAATCTGTGTGTTAACAATAAAGTCACCCATATTTTTCCACCCTTAGGGTTGGAATTTTATTTCAAAATTTTTATGGGACAAACTTCAAGGTATACCCAGTCGATTAAAAAAGGAATTATCAAAATCGGTCCACACAGTAAAAAGTTATGCGTGATCATACATAAAAAAAAAAATATACGCGACGAATTGAGAACCTCCTCCTTTTTGTTTTTTCGTCGGTTAAAAATATTTTCTTTTTTTTATGGGATGGGATAAAAAATAAATTTTAAACTTCTGAAACTTGGTTCGCATTTAAAAACATATGATAAATAAAGAAAAAAGTGTTTTTTCGTTCGATGTTACATGCTACGTCCTTCACAGCCACGTCAGTATCACGAGAAGTTTTTTTCATTTGTATTTTAATTTTAAAAAGAAGCAAAAGTGATTTCTTTTTTCTTACTAATGTACAAATAGGCATTTTTTCATAAATTTTTTTGACAACGCCGATTCTTTTAAAACCATATAGGGTCGGAGTGCCCTGTTAAAAAAAAAACGCTGATTTCAAAGTCAACCTGTTGATTATTGGGGGTGCTGATTGCGAAAAATACACTCATTTTAAAATCCAAGATGGCGGACATGTACTTTGCTTAAAATTATATTTAAAAAAGACGAGCATTTCGAAAACCAAGTTGGAAACCTTAAATTTTCTTTAAAAATATATATAATTGCGTTTTTAGGGCACAGATTACGAAACAGAAAAATACTGCCATCTTGAAACGAAAATAATTCAGTATTGTGCTATGTTTGTCACCTAGATAATCTATAGCAACTATACTATATAATAATATACTATACTATACTTTAGTTTAACTATAATCTATACCAATATTATAAAGAGGAAAGATTTGTTTGTTTGTAACGAATAGGCTCCGGAAATACTGAACCGATTTGAAAAATTATTTCACTGATAGGAAGCTACACTCCCCGAGTGTCATAGGCTATATTTGATTTTCAAAAAAATTAGGGATCCTTACCTAAACTCAAATAATGTAACCCAAGGTGCAATATTTTTTCCGTTGTTTACATATTTTGACAGGTGGTTTGTTTTTGTTGTTTGTTTTTTTATTCGGCCATTCTGGGCAGTCAAAAGAACATAGTCTATAGAGCCAAGTCTGTTGTAGTATGTTATATTCTATGGCGTAACGAAGTAAGCCGGGACAGCTCGTATACTATACTTTAGTTAGAACCACAGGATAGGCAAGATAAAATATTTAAATATACAGGTTGTATAAATATTTGAAGGGGTAGGACTATGTTTTATTTAATTTCATCGGGTGACGAAAAATCATTCGTCATGTTCGTATACATTTAATGTCAGTATCACGTTTTATACAAAATCTTAGAACCCGTATCAGATTTTTATACCCATCATCGCCCAGTCGTAACCGATAAGGAGATACAAATTTGGACAGTATCTAGCTGACTTTTGTGACGTAGTACTAAAATGGGAATTTAGGATATATTGCTCTGGATTCCATGTACAGGATTACTTACAGGCCTACAAGATAGGTTTATACCTAGTGTAGGGTCACTGGTAACTAATTTATACGCTCACTGTTAAACGTTAAAACTGCCCGACTTTAATTTCTAAAGTTTACATTAAATCGAATGTAAATTTTTTGAAAGTAATATTTATGTATGTAATAATTGCTTTCCTGGTCGTAATTTTAATTATATTTCAAATAAACTTTTAGTCAATGATTGGGAAAAAAATGTTACTAAGATTCTTTTACTAGGCGATAGTTCCAATACGTGTAAGAAGGACATTATAAATTTCTTTAATTTATTATTATTAAAAATAGAAAATTGCGACATGGGAACAGGGAAAATTATCATTTGTTCTTTTCCGTTCTCAAATTTTAACTCTGTAGAACTTTATAAAAAAATCCATAGCCTAAATATTTTAATGTATAATTTGACTTTTCGTCATAGAGACAAAATATTGTTATTTGACGTTAATAAATTCATTAGGAACTTTTATATACACGAAGATACTATGTATCTAAAATCTAGTTGTAGGAGACATCTTGCTAGTCTTTTAGCGTACAATATAAGTGACCCAACCACTATTGTGGGTAAGTCGATAGATTTAGTTAAGGACCCGACGGTTAGTAGTAATTCTAACAAACATTTACAAACTAGGAGTTCTTTAAACTCCATAACCAGACAACAGAGAAGCAGCCTTGTACGCTTAGTCTAATTCACCAGAACATAAATCGCTTCTCTGGCAAAATTTTAGAAATCGAATTGTTCTTAGAAGATTTTAAATGTGATATTCTTTGTCTGACAGAAACATGGTTACAACCACACAAAATGAACTTTAGTCTCATAGATTTTAAAGTAACAAGTGTATTTAACAGAAAACTCTCAAATGGAGGTGGTTGCCTTATATTAACTAGGAATATTAATAAAGTTAAAGAGCGAAAGGACTTTGTCAAACTTTCAGTTGAAAGCACCTGTGAGGTTGCGTGTGCAGAGCTAGACCGCTATATAATTCTATGTGTGTATCGTCCTCCCATTTCTTCCAACTTCGATAATTTTGTAACTGTAATTGAAGACGTACTGGGTAAAGTAAGCTGTTCAAATAAAACAGTAGTCATTTGTGGAGATTTCAATGTTGACTTACTTACAGACACTACCCAAAGAACCAAAATTAGGCCTATTCCAGTCTTTTAATTTTAAGTTTTTGTTCAACGAACCCACTAGAATAGCGGGAACGTCTGCAACTTGTTTAGATAACGTAGCAATGAACGGTAATTACTTCAAAAAATCTTTGTTAACTTCTTTAAGGTCAGATCATAAGGGTCTAAACGTTTTATTGTACACAGTTGAACAAGAACAACAAAACACTTTAGTTTTTAGGCCATTGAACCAAAGTCGCATGGAAAGATTTCATCAGAGTCTTCAGATGCGCCTTGCCCTGCTGAGCTTTGAGGCAGATGATCCCAATACACTATATCAAGAGTTATTTTCCGCTATACGGATAGAGTTCGATCTTATATTTAAACTAAAAAAAGTTTGCAGTAATAAGGATTCATATTTCAGTACATGGGCGACGCCGGGAATTAGGAAAAGCAGAGATGCCCTATATGAGTTATATGATAGGAAATCCTATAATCAAGACCCTTCATTTCTTGAATATGTTAAGAATTATTCTAAATTGTTTAAAATAGTTTGCAACAAAGCAAAATCTAATTATCTAAATAATAAAATTAAAAACTCGAAAAATAAAAGTAAAACGGTCTGGCGGATTATTAATAAAGAAACTGGTAAACTTAACGTTAAGGAAAGTATACAAGCTTTAAACTTAAATGGTAAATTCGTAACAGATAAATCGGAAATTGCGAATGAATTCGAATCATTCTTTGCTAACATCCCATTTCAAACCACTAAAGACCTTAACGCATCTGCCAGCGCCGCGGAAACTATTCTTAAGCAGCATGTTGACATCGCGCCGCCTCCGCTCACGTTTCGGCATGTTGGTCCGCAATGCATTATTAATTAAGATATTTAAGGAACTTAATTTAAAAAAGACAGAAGACCTATGGGGGATATCAATTAAAGTACTTCAACCTATTATAACACTTATAGCTCCTCACTTAGCATTAATTTTTAACTCTTGTATTGAAAAAGGCATTTTTCCAAATTTATTGAAGTACAGCAAAATCATTCCTATTTTTAAATCTGGAAATACCGAAAACCCGACTGATTATAGATCAATCGCGGTTCTTCCAGCCTTAAGTAAAATATTTGAAAAACTTATTCTTGCACAATTAGCGTCTCATTTTTCTGTTAATAACTTCCTACACAAAAATCAATTTGGTTTTAGGAAAGGGCGGTCTACCTTAGACGCAGGTCACAAACTCATCAGCAGTGTCTATGGAGCCTGGGAGGATTCTCACGATGCTATTGGGATTTTCTGTGACCTCTCGGAGGCTTTTCACTGCGTTAATCATGAGACTTTGCTACTTAAATTACAGCACTATGGCGTAATTGATAAATCACTTGATCTACTTGCCTCTTATCTTACTGATCGCGACCAACGGGTGGACATGGGTGGTGCGGTGTCTGCAGGTTGTCCTATCAAGATTGGTGTACCTCAGGGATCGATATTGGGGCCTTTCCTGTTCCTAGTCTACATAAATGATCTCCCTTACATGCTAGATAAACTTACTGATGTTGTACTCTTTGCTGACGACACCTCTTTAATATTTAAAGTTAAACGAGGTGATTCCCTCAATTTAGATATAAATAAGACATTAGTGGAGATATCTCAATGGTTTAATTCTAATAATTTGACTGCTTGTGATACAGACATACATTTGGACAATAACAAGCCTAATCTGGTAAATCAAACTGTATTCCTTGGTATCACTCTAGATTCGAAACTTCAGTGGGGCCCCCATATCTCAAATCTTGCGGCAAGGCTCAGTTCGGCTGCGTACGCAATCTGGAAAATCAGAAAATTAACTGATGTGTCTACCGCGAGACTTGTGTATTTTAGTTACTTTCATAGCTTAATGACCTATGGCTTGCTTCTATAGGGAAGAGCTGCAGATCTTAACGTCATTTTTATACTACAAAAACGCGCAATCAGAAACATTTATCAGCTTAAAGCTCGCGAGTCCCTCAGAGAAAAATTCAAAGAAATAGATATTTTGACGCTTCCTTCCCAGTACTTTTCGAAATTATTATGTATACTCGTAGAAACATACATATGTTTGATAAAAAATGTGATAAATTTAAGGACCTTAGAACGCGTAGCAAAAACAAACTCAGTATTCCACAAAACAGACTAAAACGGACAAACAAATGCTTTATAGGAAACGAAGTAAGATTCTATAACAAGATCCCAGAAGAAATTTTGATCCTGAATGATAATGAGTTTAAAACTCGTATCAAAAAAGTTCTGATTAAAAAAGCTTATTACAATATTGATGATTATGTAAACGACAAAGACGCATGGAAGTAGTCTAGCTCTGCACTTAAGATATTTTTCATTATTTCATGTAATTTCATTTTTATTTATCTGTATAATGTTCATAGTATTGTCACCTACTTGTATTGTAAATATTGTAATATCACAAAACAAAAAGAAAAAAAAAAAAGAGATAAATTGTAAAGTAGAGTTTGTTACCCCTTTCTTCTCTACGCTGTAAAATCATTGCGAAAGGGAGTAGAATCATTTGACAGAGGAGGGCTCGTTTGGGGGCCTCTCCAGGCGACTATTGTCGTAAGGCAAGGCAAACATTTGTTTGCCTGAGCCAATCGGTGGGCACCCTGAACTACCTCGCCTCTCACAGTATAGGATACTTTACCAAATAAGGTATCAATAGCGATTAGATTATATGTAGTCTAATTGACTTTCAATAAGTGATATCTTGTGTACTTCAAGCTGTAATCCTCATCTTTTAAATCTTCGCTAAAACAAATTTTGAAAATGCAAATAATTAGTCACGAATTGATCCAAATTGGTCCACAAAGTAAAATAATTAGTCCACTTATACTTTAGAAGTTATAGCCAAATGTTTGTGAGGATTATGGCTTGACGTTCAAGCTGTAATCCTCATCTCTCGTCCAAGAAAACGGTAGGGCCTATCGACTTGGTTCAGGTCTTAATAATTAGTCCTCAATTGATCCACACGACATGCCAAATCTCAGAATTGGTCCTCCAGAGGTTCCGAAGTTATAAGGGCATCTTAGTGAGGATTATGGCTTGAACATTTGGCACCTTCAATTATCTCCGAAACGCCTAAAGCTATTGGTTTGAAATTTGGCCAAAAATTAATCCTCAATTAGTCCACCAGAATCATAATCATTTTTAACTACGTTTTCTCTGAAGAAGTACGTTAAAATCATCGGTTTTACTTTCCCATACATTGCGATCCATGTACAGTTGTGCACAAAATAATTGATAAACATTGATATTAACCGGTTACCTAAACGATTCTTTAGAAGAGTAAAGTGGGTAAAGTATGTACTTATTATTTTGACGAGTTCCCAATTACGTAAATGTACTTACCAAGATATTTAACCAAAAAAAACCTTTATCTATGATTTATATTTTTGCATGTACTTCAATTAAAAGTTTACAATAGTTTCTTTTCTTACTTAACTTAATTACAGCACCGTTTATATTGCAAAAAATATTTAGTTTTTACCAAATCACAGTTGGTTCAAGTGTAAATAAAACAACAACAAAAATTTGTTATGTACTTGCGCTTGCACCCCTCATTAATTAATTATTTAAAGTAACCAGTGTTACTATGTTTGACATTATGTGTCTGTGTCAACGTAAATTGCTATCTATGTGTATGTATACATATTTTTATTATTTTGGATGTAAGCAATAATAAGCGATTTTGTAAGGGCGACATTGGATCTTTCTGTCCATTACGCAAAATGTGTTTTAAAACGCGGAGGGGAGACGGAGCTGCGGGGAGTAAGTACTACTATTGTTGTATACCTATACTATTGTATAAAATACTAGTCGACCCGGCGAACTTTGTACCGCCCGACCTCTTACTACATTGTGCATGTATTATACTTTAAACTTCTTCTTAAATCACTCTATCTGTTAATAAAATCCGTTGCATAGTTTAAAAGATATAAGCATACATAGGGACAGACGCGGAAAGCTACTTTGTTTTATACTATGTATTGATGATATTGATGACAACAGTAACAAACAACACAGTGTAAGGGAAGCTTACGTCTACTATCTCTATATGTATATATTGTAACACTGATCTCTATCTTCGATTGCGTGCACGCTGCTTTTGAGTGGAGACAAGGATAGCGCTATTTGGCCAATCCTGGGTTGATAAGAGACATCATGCGCGATACTCCTGTAGAGTTACATTAAATAATATATACACGAGTATATCGCCTGACGCGCGTCGCGGGACTGTTGTCTCTTATCAACCCGGTATTGGCCAAATAGCGCTATCCTTGTCTCCACTCAAAGGCAGCGTGTGCGCACGCAACTGCGCACTTGAAAATAGAGCCAGGTTCTCGAATGTCGAAGAGCTAGTATTAGCTAAACTAGAACAGGACTAGAATGTAGCTAAAACGGGTATATTTGTAGCCAAAATCGGGAGATGAAAAAAAAACAATGTAAATACTTGATAAAATTATTTCGTTTATTTATTAAAAGTATAGTTTCGCGCCATACCAAAAGTTACCACTTCACCATAAAAAACTGTGATTATTGCAATGAAGCAAACTGTGATTATTAAAACAATTTTTTTTTGTTATTATTATAATTGAACTAACTGAGATTATTGTTAGTTATTAAAAATAAGTAAGTAAGTATAAGTATTGTGATATAAACGGTGATTTAATTAAGTTAAGTAAGAAAAGACACTATTGTAAACTTTTAATTGAATATATACTTACAAAAATTTAAATTATACATAGAAGTTTTTTTTGGTACATTAATGATTCACCTGCAACTAGTGATAGCAATCAATCAATCAGGCTGTCTTAAACATAAGTACATAGCGGAAACCAAACCCACTTTCACTTTTCTAAAGAATCGTTTAGGTAACTGGTTAATATCAATGTTAATCAATTATTTTGTGCACAACTGTACATGGATTGCAATGTATGGAAAAGTAAAACTGATGATTTTAACGTACTTCTTCAAAGAAAACCTAGTTCGAAGTGATTATAATTCTGGTGGACTAATTGAGGATTAATTTTTGGCAAAATTTCAAACCAATAGCTATAGGCGTTCCGGAGATAATTGAAGGTGCCATATGTTCAAGCCATAATCCTCACTAAGATGCCCTTATAACTCCGGAACCTCTTGAGGACCAATTCTGAGATTTGGCATGTCGTGTGGATCAATTGAGGACTAATTATTTAGACCTGAACCAAGTCGATAGACCCTACCGTTTTTTGGACCAGAGATGAGGATTACAGCTTGAACGTCAAGCCATAATCCTCACAAACATTTGGCTATAACTTCTAAAGTATAAGTGGACTAATTATTTTACTTTGTGGACCAATTTGGATCAATTCATGACTAATTATTTGCATTCTCAAAATTTGTTTTAGCGAAGATTTAAAAGATGAGGATTACAGCTTGAAGTACACGATATCTTGTATCCTATATTGAATAAAGAATTTGACTTTGACTTTGACAAATCAACCAGTTATTTAGGTACCTTAATAATAAAAAAGCGCTTGCGAAGCTACGGGCAAAAGCTAGTAAATTAACTAAATTAATTAACTGCAGAAATAGCTAATACACATAACCACAGATTACTAAATAGTTACTAGGTAACAGATACTTCACTTAGTACAAAATTCCCAATACCTACCACGATAATAGCCTACTCCTTCGCGTCAGACACCGCTGCTTGCTAAAATGTGCCGAAATGCTCAAGCGTACAGTTGTGATTGCTTCGCACCCGCGCGTCCCACATAAATCGTAGAGCCGCCTCCTCGATAAAATTAAATTAACATTTTTTTTTTGTGTCTAAGTTATTGAGAACTGTGATACCTACTTATATTGTGATACTTACCTATTAAAAATATTTTTTAAACGACGAAAATTGTAATAGGTTGTCTTCATTATCAGGAGCATAATAAAAATTTAGGTGTTTATCCCTTTTTTGGTTGATTTGCACACATTTACATCACATATGGCAACAGATAGCAATTTCTTTTTTTTAATTAAATTAAAATAAAATATTTATCGACGAGCTTGCGCTTCGCGTGTGAGAACCACGGCGCGCTGAGTTCAGGCCGGGTGCGGCCTGAGACCGCTCGGAGCGGCAGGTCTACGGCGCGCCAGTACATAGAGTGACGGAGGCCTGACATAACATAGTACATATCCTTGAAATTTTATTTAAAACCATTGTTCTGTTGATAATTATTTGTGATGGTAGAAAATACTTTGTGAACACTTACCAAAGAGTAGACCCATGCGTTTCAGTATATCAATGTCGTCATGTATTTGGAACCTTTTGTTGAAATTAAACATGTATTCAGTTCTGAAAATAAAAAGCATAATAATTTTACTGACCAATTAAAGTATTAAAGGTGGAGTCTGTCATAATTAACATTATACGTAACATGAAATATATACCCAGTGAATTATTATTAAAACATTTTTTTTTTTAACTTCTACCCTCAAAAATTTAAAATTAATGTCCTGTTGTAATACGTTTTGGCATTAGACATTGTGTTTTTAAATGACTCAAATGCCCTAACCTTAGAAAATTCTAGGTAAGTAAAGGGTTATTCAAGCAATAATTTTAACATAATCATATTAAGACTTAAGAGCCAGTTTACCGCGATGCTAGCGCCATTCGCCAAAAAAAAATATATCTTCTAAACTAGGGCAAATATCAAAAATGTGGCACAGTATGACACCTTAAAATCTTGCTTAGTATTTTTTGAGCACAGTAAAGTAGTCCTAACTTAAAAGAACAAAATTATACACAGATTGTTGCTAAAAGTGGCCACTTTTAGCAACACTTTGCTTTCTTTGGTCTTTAACCTAAAAGCTATACAAAAGTGCCCTAAAAATACTAGGCTACATTATCAAGTGTCATACTGTGCCACATTTTTGATATTTGCCTTAGTTTATAGAAGACTAGTCGACCCGGCGAACTTCGTACCGCCTACCTAACCTATTACTATATCATGCATGTTTTATACTTATAAACCTTCCTCTTAAATCACTCTATCTATTAAAAAAAACTGCATGAAAATCTGTTGCGTAGTTTTAAAGATTTAAACATACATAGGGACAGACGCGGAAAGCGACTTTATTTTATAATGTGTATTGATATTAAGTTTTTTCGCGAATGGCGCTAGCATCGCTATAAACTGGCTCTTAACAATCTATTTATTTTTAAAACACTAACGATTTTTAATTTATAAAATCATCTATATCTATATTTATAAATTCATCATATAAAATTATAAGTACGTGCTCCGGCCGCACATGTGTGTCTAACATTAGTACTATTATGCATTCTGTGGGATTATACATAAACAATTCGTAAAATTATATATAAGATAACATCACTATTACTTTCTTCCCAAAAGTTCTCAAACTGTCTCTTTGCAAACCTCACTCCGTGAGAGAAAGAAATAATCTGAGTTAATATCTTTATTACCATTATATTGGTTGCCTGGAAGCTGTCGCTTTTAGTGATAAGGCCGCCTATTGTATTGTTCTTTGTAACTTGTTATTTTATGTATTTTATATTTTAACTTTTGTCTTATCCTATTTCCTACTCAGATCTCTGTTGGATCTCTTAATCAAAACTGTAAGAAGTTAAACTTACTTGTCATTAGAAATGCTGCAGTCTATTAAAGCTTTGTCACTGGTATTAACGACAATGAAAGGCAAATGTATAGCTGACGACGGAGATGGCTTAACACCTTTTTCTTCTGAATGTTTATTCCTCTCGATTAAACTCTTGAATGATATATGCTGAAAATTTGATAAAACATGAATTCAGTTAAAAACATACGTTCACTGTCCCTTGATAAATTCATGTACCAAAAAGTGTTACTTATTTACAGCAAAAACTTCATAACTACAGTTAACCTTGCAATATTCCATACATAGTGTTAGGTCTAAAACAGCTTGCACTCAATAAATTCCATGTTTTACAAATATGCCGATAAACGCGAAATTTTTGCTTACTCTTGCATCTACCTAAGTAAAATTAAAACCACCTAAAATAATACCAAAGCAAAATGAAGATCTTCTATTAAGGGGTTTTGTGCCCAAACCAAACCAAAGACTCACACTGCTGTTTAAAAATGCGTCGCCCTCAAAACTACTTACTCACTGACCAACATTGCTGTTCGTGTGTGCCTAAATAAAAAATCCAAAACGGCTGGAACAATTTAGTTAAGAGGGCCATATACACCGAACGCGTCCATCCATACAAAGCAGGGATGTTCCGAATGTTGAATATTAGACATTCGCGAATGCGAATGCGAATGTTGGACAAGGTCAGTGAAAATAGTTTAGGTGTAGAAAAATAATCGCGTTTATTTTGTAATTATTATAATTAAAAAAAAGTAGACTTCTACAAATACAACAAAAATAAACATGCAATAAATTTACTTACTTAGTAGTTATTGTACTTAAAAATATTAATGGGATCGTCCAAAAATCAAGATTCACACCTACATATTTATACACAAAATCAGTAACTTATTCTTCCAAAAACGTTGTATCAAAATGTGCGGAATGGTTTTTTACATACGCGAATTCATTTAAAATGTATTAAAAGCTAGTACTTTCGCCAGAATTTATAAAAAAACGCGAAAAAATTGTATTTCGCGCCGGACCATGACGTATCCCCAGCCCGTGGAACGATTGCCTACCCTCAAACACATTTAAATTATGCACAGTTTATGTGCGCACGACGCGGTGAGGTAGCTATTCATCTTCAGTTACTAACACTATAAAAAATAGGTTTGTATGTTTTCTTTTTTTCAAAATTCGTAATAGATTCAGACTTATAAGCCCCTGAAACACAGAGATTTTGTGATAAAAAATTGGTCGGATAAAGTTGTTTGTTTTAAGGCCCATTTAGGGTTTTTATTATTAGATCAGTCGAGAAATCGTAGGCGATTATCTCATTGCGATTTTTGCCGTAGTGTAAACAGAAACTCTGGCGATAATCGCCTTACAATTATCGTATGACATACTCGTATGCGAGTTTTTATTTTTGGGTTGAATGTAAACACTTTGAATGCGATCATCGCATGGCGATCCTCGCTTTCGATAATCGAATACGATTCTCGTCCCAAAACGTTCGAGAAACTTTCTCCGTGTAAATGGGCCTTTACGAAAAACCAATGCATATTAAAAAAACGTATAAACCTAGATAATTTAATGTTGAGCGATGGAATTAATATTTTTGCGTTGCTATACTGTCCTCTTAATTTTGGTTTTTATATATATTTGTAGTAGTCCAGGGAAAATTGAAACGGTGCAAAAATATGGATAAGTCCAAAGTCAGTAAAGTAATTCCACGCAAACAAAATTGCGGACACAGCTAGTTTCCAAATAATAATGTAGTTGCCTGTAAAAGTAGTTCCTGCAGCTGCTGCGCCTTGTCGGCGACGCGGGCGCGGCGCGCGCGGCGCTCGCGCTGCAGCGCGGCGCACTCCTGCAGCGAGTTGGTCGGCAGCCCGAGCCAGCGGATCTCTTTTTTCTCCTTTGAGATTATATTCATGGCCATCAGCACGTTCAGGGCGTCGTATACTCGACGACGAATATTCTTCTGATCATATTGCTGAAGCAATTTAACATTTTTATTAAAACTACCAAATAATGAAGGTGGCGTTTAGTTTAGATCAAATTTAAATGAATAGTGTGGTAAAAAACTAAAAAAAAATCAAGCTTTTATTTAAATGCGCTTAAAAGGAATGAGATAAACCTATCCTTCAAAACTTTTCTATCAACATAAAACGATTAGAATAACTTCGAGTTATTTTTCGAGTTTTTCTCAAAACTAAAAACAACTACTTAGTCCGCCATCTTGAGTTTTCGGCCATTTTGGTTTTTTTAATGACGTCAAATTAGCTTAGTATGTATTGTTAGGCACACTGAACGTGTATACAAAATTTCAGCTCAATCGATTAGTCATCTTCTTCAAAATTCAGTTAGTTTTCAACCGAACAAAAATTCATACATATACATTGCAAGTTAAATAAAAGATTTAAAAAATAAATCATAGCATATTGTGAAATCATTGAGCGGTCGAGGTAGTGGTTTTTGTCAAGTTGTATAATAACTAGTCGACCCGGCGAACTTCGTACCGCCTCACCTATTACTATGTTGTGTGTGGTGCATGAATTATACATATAAACCTTCCTCTTGAATCACTCCATCTTTAAAAAAAACCGCATCCAAATCCGTTGCATAGTTTTAAAGATAAAAGCATACATAGGGACAGACGCGGAAAGCGACTTTGTTTTATACTATGTATTGATAAATAATATATGTAGTATGTTTATGAGTATACCTGGCTGTCTGCCGTCCCATGCATGCCAGCGGCAAACTCTGCCACCAGTTCATCCGCCACTTCATTGTACGAGGTAAACCCCTTCGTCCTGACTTTTTCACACACTTTCATAGAAAAGTGACGCAATCCTTTTCCTACTTTATCAGCGTGTTTGCGTCTTTTCGTTGTGCTTGAAGGTTAAATTATTAAAAAATTATTAGTGTAAGTTACTGATTACTTAGGAAAAAGGCAGATGTGGAATTCTCCGCGACCCCCCCAGCATTGGCTGTATAGCCTCTCCTCGGAGGGACATGATGGTTGTCCCCCCGGAGCGTGGTAGCTTTCCCAACGCTCAACGGCGGAAACGGGACACCCGCGTTCCGCCGTCCTTCTCGGGGCCGCTATATGACTACGAGGCCCCCGCCTCGTGCACCCAACGACCCCGGGGTCCCCTCTTAGTCGCCTCTTACGACAGGCAGGGGATACCTTAGTCCTATTCTTCGGCCCGGTACTGCAGGGCGTAATCTCAAGCTGGGTCAAGCGCAGGCTCGAAATACGAACCTATAAATAACTCATTTAAATGAAATCATTCTAAAATATAGCCAGCATATCAACCTACCACCATAAAGTCATTTAATATTTGTATACATCCTGCGTACGGGCTACGATTGTAAAATACATGGCCACCGTACAGTCAAATGTTTGCTGCTATGTAAGATTTTGGAATTTTTCTTTATAGGTTGCTGTAGATGGCATTAAAAAATTCCACTCCTCCATCTGAACCTTTGTAGTGTATGAAAGTAGAGCAGGTCTCTACAAATCCTTTAATTTAGTGTACTTCAAGCTATAATCCTCATCTTTTAAATCTTCGCTAAAACAAATTTTAAGAATGCAAATAATTAGTCATGAATTGATCCAAATTGGTCCACAAAGTAAAATAATTAGTCCACTTATACTTTAGAAGTTATAGCCAAATGTTTGTGAGGATTATGGCTTGACGTTCAAGCTGTAATCCTCATCTCTGGTCCAAGAAAACGGTAGGGTCTATCGACTTGGTTTAGGTCTAAATAATTAGTCCTCAATTGATCCACACGACATGCCAAATCTCAGAATTGGTCCTCCAGAGGTTCCGAAGTTATAAGGGCATCTTAGTGAGGATTATGGCTTGAACATTTGGCACCTTCAATTATCTCCGGAACGCCTATAGCGACATGCCAAATCTCAGAATTGGTCCTCCAGAGGTTCCGAAGTTATAAGGGCATCTTAGTGAGGATTATGGCTTGAACATTTGGCACCTTCAATTATCTCCGGAACGCCTATAGCTATTGGTTTGAAATTTGGCCAAAAATTAATCCTCAATTGGTCCACCAGAATCATAATCATTTTTAACTAGGTTTTCTTTGAAGAAGTACGTTAAAATCATCAGTTTTACTTTCCCATACATTGCGATCCATGTACAGTTGTGCACAAAATAATTGATAAACATTGATATTAACCGGTTACCTAAACGATTCTTTAGAAGAGTAAAGTGGGTAAAGTATGTACTTATTATTTTGACGAGTTCCCAATTACGTAATGTACTTACCAAGATATTTAACCAAAAAAAACCTTTATCTATGATTTATATTTTTGCATGTACTTCAATTAAAAGTTTACAATAGTTTCTTTTCTTACTTAACTTAATTACAGCACCGTTTATATTGCAAAAATTATTTAGTTTTAACAAAATCACAGTTGGTTCAAGTGTAAATAAAACAACAACAAAAATTTGTTATGTACTTGCGCTTGCACCCCTATTTAATTAATTATTTAAAGTAACCAGTGTTACTATGTTTGACATTATGTGTCTGTGTCAACGTAAATTGCTATCTGTGTGTATGTATACATATTTTTATTATTTTGGATGTAAGCAATAATAATTAAGCGATTTTGTAAGGGCGACATTGGATCTTTCTGTCCATTACGCAAAATGTGTTTTAAACGCGGAGGGGAGACGGAGCTGCGGGGAGTAAGTAAGTACTATTTATATTACTATTATTAGGAACCTACTACTATTGTAAAATACTAGTTGACCCGGCGAACTTTGTACCGCCTTACCTCTTACTACATTGTGCATGTATTATACTTTAAACCTTCTTCTAGAATCACTCTATCTGTTAAAAAAACCGCATCAAAATTCGTTGCATAGTTTAAAAGATATAAGCATACATAGGGACAGACGCGGAAAGCTATTTTGTTTTATACTATGTATTGATGACAACAGTAACAAACAACACAGTGTAAGGGAAGCTTACGTCTACTATCTCTATATGTATATATTGTAACACTGATCTCTATCTTCGATTGCGTGCACGCTGCTTTTGAGTGGAGACAAGGATAGCGCTATTTGGCCAATCCTGGGTTGAGACATCATGCGAGATACTCCTGTAGAGTTACATTAAATAATATATACACGAGTATATCGCCTGACGCGCGTCGCGGGACTGTTGTCTCTTATCAACCCGGTATTGGCCAAATAGCGCTATCCTTGTCTCCACTCAAAGGCAGCGTGTGCACACGCAACTGCGCACTTAAAAATAGAGCCTGGTTCTCGAATGTCGAAGAGCTAGTATTAGCTAAACTAGAACAGTACTAGAATGTAGCTAAAACGGGTATATTTGTAGCCAAAATCGGGAGATGAAAAAAAACAATGTAAATACTTGATAAAATTATTTCGTTTATTTTTTAAAAGTATAGTTTCGCGCCATACCGAAAGTTACCACCTCACCATAAAAAACTGTGATTATTGCAATGAAGCAACTGTGATTATTAAAAATTTTTTTTTTGTTATTATTATAATTGAACTAACTGAGATTATTGTTAGTTATTAAAAATAAGTAAGTAAATATAAGTATTGTGATATAAACGGTGATTTAATTAAGTTAAGTAAGAAAATACACTATTGTAAACTTTTAATTGAATATATACTTACAAAAATTTAAATTATACATAGAAGTTTTTTTTGGTTCATTAATGATTCACCTGCAACTAGTGATAGCAATCAATCAATCAGGCTGTCTTAAACATAAGTACATAGCGAAAACCAAACCCACTTTCACTTTTCTAAAGAATCGTTTAGGTAACTGGTTAATATCAATATTAATCAATTATTTTGTGCACAACTGTACATGGATCGCAATGTATGGGAAAGTAAAACTGATGATTTTAACGTACTTTTTCAAAGAAAACCTAGTTCGAAGTGATTATAATTCTGGTGGACTAATTGAGGATTAATTTTTGGCAAAATTTCAAACCAATAGCTATAGGCGTTCCGGAGATAATTGAAGGTGCCAAATGTTCAAGCCATAATCCTCACTAAGATGCCCTTATAACTCCGGAACCTCTTGAGAACCAATTCTGAGATTTGGCATGTCGTGTGGATCAATTGAGGACTAATTATTTAGACCTAAACCAAGTCGATAGACCCTACCGTTTTCTTGGACCAGAGATGAGGATTACAGCTTGAACGTCAAGCCATAATCCTCACAAACATTTGGCTATAACTTCTAAAGTATAAGTGGACTAATTATTTTACTTTGTGGACCAATTTGGATCAATTCATGACTAATTATTTGCATTCTCAAAATTTGTTTTAGCGAAGATTTAAAAGATGAGGATTACAGCTTGAAGTACACTTAATTTAACAAAATCTGTCAATTCGAGGTCCACGCTCCGCCGTATAATTTAACATACAAACATACACAATAAAACATTAACCTCCAGTTCGGCACAGTCGGGTAACTAAACCTAATCATTTTAAAGTAAAATTTAACTTACTATTCTGGCTGAGGATCGCCGTCGTTGCATGGCCGCTTTTTGGATGTATAAGACATAGGTCTAGTTTCACTAATACTGGTGGTTAGGGTTTTCAGTTGTCTGTCAATACTTTCGGGCACATCAATGAAATCTAGCTCTACCAATGGTTGCTTTTCTGTAGCCTGGAAAGAGAAATTAATATTATAATAATACTAGTCGACCCGGCGAACTTCGTACCGCCTAACCTATTACTATGTTGCTCATGTATTATAGTTATAAACCTTCTTCTTGGATCACTCTATCGATTACAAAAAACCGCATCAAAATCCGTTGGATAGTTTTAAAGATATAAGCATACATAGGGACAGACGCGGGAAGCGACTTTGTTTTATACTATGTATTGATTGAAAAAATAAAGTGAAAGAAGATATAAAATATCACATGTTGTCGGTTAAATATAAATTTACTTTCCATTCCACCCACTCGAAAAGAGCATGTACTAGAAGTAAAAAAAAGGCTAAGTGTGAGGTGAGGACTCGTGCATAGAAGGTAATATAATTAGTTCAGGAAACACAAAGAATGAATATTTGGCTATATGGACTTGTGTATTCCTTTGCCTGCCCAGAACGGGCAATAAAAAAACAACAATCAATCAATCAATCAACGGGATCGTAGATCGTAGCGTTCTCCTATCTCTCTGCACTACGGAACGGAATGAATGAATGAAGATATGGCGACGATGGTAATTTGTTTACCTATAAAAGCGTAATTTGTAGTTGTTTTAAAGTAATCAGTATTTGTTGTTAATCAACATTAGAAGTTATTTTTTAACCAACTTCAAAAAAGGAGGTACCTAATCAGTTTGACCTGTATGTATGTATGTATGTATGTTTGTCCGCGATTATCTCGCGTTTGGCTGAACCGATTTTGATGCAGTTTTCAGTAATGTATTTGTTACATTCAGGAGAAGGTTTTAGTTTAGTACCTTTTTTAACCGACTTTAAAAAAGAGTAAGTTCTCAGATTATGACTGTGTCAGTTGGTTGAAGGCGGATCTCTTTTTGTAAAAAATAAATTATTAAAAGATATAATTTTTTTTAGAGTGGCGCCACTGTTCGCGTAAAAGGACTGATAATTGAGGTCTTGATCGAAGGCTAAGTAGGTAGGCTACGTAAGTAAATAACAAAATAATTAAGTATTGACTTTATCAATACATAGTCGCTTAGTACGTAAATGCCCTATTCCGGAAATGGACACCGAGTGCTGAAAGGACTCATTCCGGAAAGGACTTAAGTATTCTTAAAAGGACTCATTCCTGAAATGGCTTGAAGTAAGTAAATAGTAGGATAGCAATAAAAAGGCAATTTTAAATCATAATCGTTAATTTTTTTTTAAACAGTGCTTAAGGGCCATCCCATAACAAACGTTACCAGGAGCCCAAAAATTTAAATGGTTTTTAGAAGCCTACTATAAGCTCTTTTCAAAGAAAACAATTGCATCCTTTATATAAGAAAATATAAAATAAAAATACAAATTACCATGTTTTTACTTAGTTGATAACAACGAAAAAAAAATAAGCTTGTCTCGGTATTTATAGAACAATATTTCGCAGCACAAAAAAAAAAAGTAGCTGTTCCTTGTCCACAAAGTTCACTTAACGTTCGAGTTAAGATTTTGTTCTTCATTAATTAACATTAAAATCTATTTAAAAACTTGTATTTAGCGGTTTTAACAAGACAGTTTTAAAGTGTGCTATCAAAGTAACACCCGAAACGAAAAAGAGGTAATTGTTTGTCTATTTTTTCGCCTAATTAATTTAAATCTAACACGTTTTGCCAAAGTAAGGATATTTTAATAAACTTATCGATTCCCTAACAATAATTGTTATATGTGTGTTCAATCAAACGTCTGTTTTAAGCGTTTGCTTTTCCCAAAACGTTTCGGGTGTTACATTTTTTAAGATGAGGTTTTGTATGCTTTTATGACTTCTAGGGCTGCATTTTTTGATATTTATTGCATGGGAGTGTTGTCATGCCCTCATTAACAAAAGAAAAAACGATCCTGATTAATATGGTGAGCATTTGCGTATGAAGAGGGAATTTGCGTAGGGAAAGAAACGCTATTAGGAGCCAAAAACACATCATCAGATTCGGAAGAGCGTCTTTTTCCGAATTTAATCCTAAATCTGATTCTTAGAGAAACATGTAATTTCAATTAACTTTTTTAACTAAGTCGCCTACATAGCCCAAATAATTACGAAACTTGTGGCAATCGGCAGAGCACAAAGCTAGAGAACGCTTGGTCGCTGGGACCAAAATGTTCTATAGTTGCGAACGCAAACCGGAAGACGCAGTGTAGTAAGATCTGCCACAAGGATGATGGTTAGATTACGTGGTGAAAGCTGAGGGATTACACTGGATGAGTAGTAATCCGGACAAGACCAGTCAAAGTGGTGACTGCTGTAGGGAGGCCTATGACCAGCAGTAGATGGCTTTTGGCTGAAATGATGATGATGAAATGTAAGCAAGAAGGCAGAAAGGGATAATATTGATATGCAGTGAATTTTCTAGCGCTTAAAAAATTATGATGATGGCGAGCGAAGTTCTATGTACCTAGTAATGTTTTTAAAAGTAGTTGGGGATAAAGCTACTTAGTGAAGATGATGTGTACTATGTGCTTTTTGAGGATATAATTTGTTTATTTATATTATTACCTAGTGCTTCTCGAACATGAAAAGTAAAATCACACTTTCTACAAATTTCCAAGAGAAATAAACTTCTTCGTGAAATAAGTAGGTTTTCTTCATAAAAACATTTTTTTTTTGGTTTTGAGGATTATTATTGTAATGGTTTTAATTATATGTGCAATCACTAATAATATCACAATGTAGTTTTCGTATATGTTTGAATTTCGTAGTCGTAACACCCGAAACGACCAATGTGTAACACCCGAACAGATTACTTTAATTCATAAAAAAATAACAAAAAGCTATATTTACATCTAGTTTAGAGTTATGGAATGGTACTAGATCTAGTTCAATTTGGTTTGAATAAGGCTTGAATTTATTTTGGAAAATTCGCTGAATTATGGTCTTTTCTTCCGTCGGTCAGAAGCAACAGGCAAATTCGTGTAATACCCGAAACTGCTACTTTTTAATAATTTTCTCGTAATTGGTATCAAATTTTAATAAATGGAGTCAATGGAAATAAAATATAACTGTGTACTAGAACATGATTAAACAGTCTTAGCAGCACAGTTTCTTTGAATATCATCTAAAAAAATCTTATTTTATGAGTTGAACTGTAACACCCGAAACGATGGAATGGCCCTTAATGTAAATCATCTCAGCATAAACATTAAACATATTCAACCTCTTATACTTAACACAATAAAAAAAAATATCATTATTATTTTATTTCATTTAGTTTTTAATTTTGACATAAGTATACATATTGTATTATTTTATAATTATTGTATTTTTAAATTTATGTTTGTATTTTATATTTCATATAAAATTTTGTAGTGATTTACTCTGCATAGCTGTCTTATCGAAATGCTTACTAAATATTCGAAAAAATGTATAAAAAGTTTTTTTAATTATTAATTCGTTTCTAAATTTTAGTAAACCAAAAAATTCAATCAATTTGGTATTTGGTATGAATTATGTTTAAAAATAAATACTTTTAACGCAATTTTTTTTAAATTGCGTTTTTATTGCTATAATAATAAATTTATTTATTCAAGTACCAAGACTCATTTCACATCACGAATAGTATTAGTAGCACACATAAGCTTAAAAACTAGGGTTAGTATTTTATATATAGGTAATCAATCAGTTTAATTTATATTTACAAACGCTAGCATGTATGCTAGGCACAATAGCCCAAGTAATGGGCATCTACTCTCCCAGGGTACATGCTTAGGACATTGTTGCGGCTGGCTCGGGCTCTGCTGAGGAGTGACCTGCATCTCTTACGCATCGTAGCATAGAAGCAGTCCACCCCCGCCGCCGCGAACATTCCTGAGGCGCTGCAAAACCGAGGCAGCCGCATCAGCGTCCGGAACGCATCGTTAAATTGAACGCGTAGAGCGCTGTACTGTCTTTGCGTATAGTTTGCCCAGAGACTGCTTGTACAAAAGGAGGAAGCTATCCTATCAGTAACCCACTTCAAGCTATTTCAGGGATGAGTCTTTTCAGTACGAAGTCATTTTCGGAATCAGTCTTTTTAAGAATGAGTCCTTTCCGGAATGAGTTCTTTCAGCACTCGGTGTCCATTTCCGGAATAGGGCATTTACGTAGGTACTAATGAAAAAAAAAATGAAAATATATTTATTGAAAAAACCATTACAGTATAAAGCTTAACCTAATAGTTGAGTAAACCAGCCAATACAATATTATGGGATAGAAAAGCCTGGACTCAGATTTGAGCCCCCAGTGTTCAAGGCATAGGCCACGCTTGCACTAGGTAGAACCTGTGTTGCGCGGGCGGGCCCAGGCCAGAAGAAGCACTGAGGATTCAAGCCCAGGCCGGGCATAACACAGTAGCTGCTATGTTTATTTTAGCCTGTAAATAAGGTTAAACTAAACTCTATAGCCCAGACGAGGATAACGAAATCCTGTGTCCTGGGCATAAGAAAATGTAAACAAAAAAAAAAAAAAACTAGAAGTTATTACAAAAATGTAAATTAAAACTAAAAGTAAAATAAGAGTTATTAGAGATTATCCAATTATAATTTTACAGTGGGTTTATCGATATCTTCTACTATAAAGCATATCTATTTCAATCTGTAAATTACCAATCAAGGCGGTAACCATCAGGGGGCTATGCATAACAAAAATATAGACTTAGGTATAAAAATTATAAGCAGAAGTTAAAAAACAAAAAAAAAAAAAAAGTAATAAAACACTGTGAGAGTGTATGTAGTATGTATGTGTGTATAGGAATGAGTGAGTGTTTATACTTAGTTTAGACTAGCCTTACGACACGCACGAGTCTTAGGATCGTAGTGAGAAACTTACTCCCAACTACACTAGTTAAACATATTTAAATACTAGTCGACCCGGCTAAGCAAGCGCTATCTTTGAAAATCTATAAAAAATACATTTTTTTTTTGTTTCACCCACTTTTATTAAAAAGTAAAGGCAATACTTGATTATTTTGTTAGTAACTTAGGTAGCCTAACTACATAGCCGTCGATCAAGACCTTAATGAAGCTTCTGTGAGCCTTAAGAGGAGTTTAGCAAAATAAAAAAAAAAATTATTGTACGGATCTGAGACCAAAAGCTCTCCGCAACTGACTCATTTTTCGTTTCGCTCGCGCCAAATCGCAGACACAGCTCGAACAGAAAAGGAGTGGAGTCGACGAATGAGGATCAATATAAATATGTAGATAGTTATGGAAAATTGAAAATAATTATTAACCACGCCAATTATAATTATTATTCATGACAAAACTTTTTTTATTATGAATTATCTTTTTTAATTATTAAAATCAGACTATTTATTACTGAATCACAATATTTTATTTTTTAGCACATGTATGATTAATACTAATAATATTGTAATTACATACGATGATCATAAGAATTTAAGTTAGTTAGTGCACACCGCTAAAAGTTGCAATTTTTACTCGGATGGGTGTGACGTCATCTCGTCTGAACTAAAATCGAACGAACGCAATTTTCTGCGAAGGCGACTCTTTTTATTATATTTCATTTTAAAAGTTCATTGTTTAACATGTATAATTTGAGTTCTAAATTTTAACGTAATTAAAGTTTAGTTATCGACAAAGTCAAGTACAAATTAAGATGCACACAATGATACAGGTTTCTTTATATAGGCCACTAACTTGTCGTTTCTGAACATGTTGTAGGGAAGTAATCATATGGATGTAGATTAAATTCAATTCCTATACCAAGCCGGCCTGTAAAGAGAGATGCAGTTTTATAAGATAAGTAAATATAGGTATAAAGCAGTGGCTAAGGTTGTTTTTGAATGTCATTTTACAAATGGTTTCATACATATAGAGAGGTGTTTGTTTTACAAACTATACGTTTAGTTTGACTTCAGCATAAAACGTTCCGAGTGGACGTCTGAAGGCCTGGCACAACTTTAGCGTTCAATACATCTCATTCGCTAATGACGTCGACTCATTCACATCAGTAGTCGACAAACCGTGATGGCGTTTAGCGCAGCGTATTAGGAGTGCAGAGTAGGGGTGGCATATCTACGTATAATTACCTAGAACTTTAGGTCTTTATGCAAAGTTACGAACTTCATACGAATCTTCACATTTTCTATCAAATTAATGAAATAAAAAAAATACAAATCCTTAGTCGGAAAGGGCAAATTTCCTTTTAAATATAAAGAAATAGTAAATTTATAAAACAATACAAAAAAAAGACTGCACTGAAAGTTTAAGTTATTAGTTTAATTTAATTGCATTCCGATTTTAATTGCATCCAAACCGGCATCGCAGTCGTTGGCGAGGCCATCTTGATTCCAATATCGAGAACTGGCCAAAGGTGACACAATGCAGGAATATAAATAATTGGAGAAATAGGGTAGGTTTCCAGCAGTTAAAACTAGTTAGTTAGATGCTACATAAAAAAAACCATTCTTATAACCTCAATTTCTGCTTTTTAATATCTTTATATCAGAAAAGTATGGCATTCATTTGTTAGGATAAACGCAGTATTATAAGTAAATCTTTACTAATACATGGTAAGTAATAATAATAATAAATATGTAATAACACATCACACTCAGAGCCCCTAACTAGGAAGAACCTGTATCTTGGATGCCCGAAACACACACAGAGACGAACATCACACCTAGACCCGAAACAAACATCGATATTCATCATATCATAATATTCGCCCCGCCCGGGAATCGAACCTAGGTGCACACGCTTCTCAGTACACACCCCTGCCAACTGAGCCACGGAGCAGTCAAACAACAGTAATAGTACTAAAAATTATCTTGCTTAATACTTTTCTTTAGAGCGTTATTACTTGTAGTCAGGATTCAGAATTTTTGACATAATGACATATGTAAGTTGAGGCAAAGGCGACTCCACAGATTCCGTTCCGCTGCTGTTTTGTTTATATTTTATATAGGCTAAACTACACAATCATTGTCAACCTTCAAGATTGTCATGGTTTTATTTAGATGCTGAAAATAATGATTTTTGTCATTTTACAGCATTAACTACAAAAATCATGTCATTATAATACATTATTTTATTAAACTATTAACGCAATTTTAAACTAATGACTGATTAAAGCGGAGGGTGCCAATATTTGGTTTATGGTTTGAAAGTTTCTATTAAAATATCAATATTAAATGGTTATACGCACAAAACAACAATACCATATTTTGACGATTTAGCATTTTTATTTTGCAGTTATAAATTTAGCCAAGAGAAATTTGTAAAAGTGACAATCATGGGGCAGTTTACCCTAGGTCGAATATTTATCAAAGACCACGTGACCTGCAGGAGAACCGGCGTACACGTCCTCCCTCTACGAGCTGCACGCAGCATCTGAAGTATTGTATAACAGTGACAGAAGTTCAATGATTGCATACGAAGAGACAGGGACAGTCATCTGTCAGTCGTGCAAATCGGATTCTTGGTTCTGCGCCACCACCTGGTTTTTAGTGAAAAGCAATTAATATTTAATATCTTTTTAATTATAACTTTTAAATCAAATTCAAATTACCAGAATTTAATTTACTTTATTATCATTATTCCTATGTAGTTTCAGCAAAAACTAATTAGTAATTTCGAAGAACTAGCTAATCCCGTTTTTTGGAATGGTTATCTTTGACGAAATAATGTATCGAGGTTTTTGTATCCTCGTTGTGTTTCTAAATTATAAAAAACTTTGTTATATCCTCAAGAAGGTTATACTAAAGTTTCAGATCTCTACCGTCTGTAGTTTATGAGAATTACTTGATTTAGAAACGCTTTCCCAGCTCGTAAATCGTCTTAAGTCCGCATTTATAGGCACGCGGAGCGTCGTGCGGTGCGGTGCGTGCGGTGCAAGCTGCGTTTAAATCAAACGTATAGCAGTGTGTCGGCGCCCGCACGAATTTAAAAGTAGGCGGACTCAATTATTGCAAAAAAACATTATACTGGGGGGGGGGGGCTGCGACTCCCCCATATGGGGTGTTTTCGATGATGAAATTGATCTTAGAATGTTATTACTTCCCCGAACACACTGTATATTTTTAGACCTAACTTATTCAATAAATCTATAAAAAGTACTTATACCTACGTAAAAGATAAAAACTTACCTGAAACTCTATAGCCTCAGAAATTTCCCTCTTGATACGGGTCTCTGCAATATTACTTAGGGCAGATTCAACTTTCACCAGAACAGGTTCTGTAAAAATAAGTTTATTAACAAAACGTATTTTGTCACTCCATGCTTAGAATATAACAAAGCATGAGAATAGTTTAATTTACTTACTTGTTGTACATTGGATATTATTAACAGCTTTATAAACAGGAGACTGAAAATAAGAAAATTTTAATAGTATATTATTAAAAGTTTCCTAAAAAAGCTTGGCAAGAAAATCGTGAAAAAATTTGGGTGACACTGTGCAATGTGCAATATGAATGTGTAATTTGTATTTGCTCCTGCAACACCTTCGTCAAAACACGAACACGAGAAAGCACGAACCGAATTTTCTATTTCTTACGCAGATAATAAATAGATTTTGCAAAGGTAGGAAGCATCGGGAGAATTGGCCAGTTCCTCTTGGCTCTGCCTAAACTGGTGAGCCCTAGAAAGGACAACGCTGCCTTCCACTACTGGTTGAAAGACTCCTAGAACCTCGCCGACTCACTGGCGAAGCTCTTCGCCGTTCCACGGCTGCAGCACACGGGCCGCATCACACGAGCCGCAGCACTTGGGCAGTAGCACACGAGCCACATCACAATGACCGCAGCACTAACGGACCGCAACAGCCGCAACGACGGGAAGTAAAAGAAACATGCCCTGCAACACCTAGCAAAAAGCCGGCACATACAGACAGCCAGCATTGCCGTCCGCTCACAATGGTATCCTTAGATGGTATCGCTGACTAGCGCTACAACGGAGAAAACACGGCACGAACCAATTTCTACATCGTGCCAACGAAGTTTCTTACGCAGCTAGCTTAAATAAAATTCAGTTCCTCTTACTCTTTGCTCTAAAAATCAACAAATTCATTATCCGTTTCTTAAGGCTTCAAACGCACAGGCGGATTTTTATCCGCGCGGTAACAAACCGCGCGTATAAAAATCCGCTGTTGTCGTTTTATTTCCGCGTGGTTGGAAAGGTTGTTATTTTATTTTCAACCTTATTCATAGGCCACGAAGGTACAGGCGAATTTTTAGCCGCGCGGAAATAAAACCGCGACAGCGGATTTTTAACCGCGCGGTTTTTTTATCCGCTGGTAGCGGATAAAAAACGCACACTTCCATAGGATTCAGTATGTTACATAAAATCCGCGCGGCAAAAAACCGCCTGTGCGTTCGTAGCCTTACAAGTAACTTTTTTAATGGGTTTAAATAAAAATGGTTCCATTTCACAACATTATTGCCAAGCTACCGACACCTGTGCACACACCTAGCACACACACAAGAAATTAAGATTAACAAAATATGATCAAATGCCACTTTGACTGATGAATGTAGCAGATACACATTTAGAAAATATAAAAGGTACACATATACAGTTTAAAATTAAGTTTTTATAAAAATAATGTAGTTTACCAATATTTGATGCTAACCAAACATTATATTTGTAAACAACAGATTAACAGGAACATATTAATTGTGGTTTGTGGTGTAATAATGGAAACATGATGAAGATGTAAAATGTACCTTAGAATTTCCTTGTGCAGTAGCAATCTTAACAGTGTTGGATTTATTAGGTACTACTTTTACCATTTGGGGCTGCCCTAGAAAAAAATATATCAATGCTTTATGCAAAAAAAAAAAAACTAGTAAGTAGTTTGCCCGCACCTATCTGGAACTTGTTGGATTCTATGCCTGCTTGATTTTGAACTTACTGTTTTGTTGTTATGAGCAAATAATATAAGTTCCTGGCTGACTTCCTTGTAGAGAAGTTATGATAATAAATAGAGACCAGATTATATGCTACACAAATTGCCCAAAATATGCATGCTAATATGCACGCAAATTCATAAAAAGGGCCAAAATATGCGGAAAAAAATCTATAAGTACCTACAAATAACAATAAAATTAAAAATATACCTTTAAAAATATGTACCCTACTGCTAAGTACTGTTTCTGTAGACAAATTTTGTGTCTATAAGTTTTCGTTAGCGGAAAACAAAACATTCTACGTCTACTGAGGTTACTGGTCAGAATTTAATACTGGTCAGAATTTAAATTTGCGTGCAATGTTTGGGCTTACTGTGCCTGGCAAAATTTCACTCACCCATCTTGTTAATGAAACTATCAATTTCGCACACATGGGTTCAAAACCTGGGTTGTTGCTCAATATGTTTTAGTTTACTCAGGAATGACATCTCATCCTACTATGAAAAGCATCAATTGATGAGTGAGATTGAGCATAAATATGCATAATTTATTTATTTTCTCTAAAATATGCAACTACCGCTGAATACTAAATATGCATATAATCCGGTTTCTAATAATAGGGCTGGTTCACACACAGAAAGCCACCTTTTCAAGCATTTTTTATACAAGGAAAAGGAACTTTTTGAATGTGAAATTGGGTGAAATAATTAAAATTAAAGTTACCATAGTCTCATCATTCACTAAAAACCGCAATAGGCCTACTGAACAAGCAATGCAAATTGCTTTAAAGAGACAAGTTTGTGCATGTACATGCCACTTGCCATGGCAAGGCCAAACATTTTGTTGGTTTCTTTTAGTTAGTTTAGAGTCAAGACATAGTGGCACCACATAAACATGTAACAGTGCATTAAATGCTTCAGAGTGCTTGACAGAATGTTGAATGTGGTGATGTTGATTGAATGTTTATGATGGACATATCAGGAACAGGAGCCGAGTTGAGCCGGAGGGTTAAGAGCAGGTGAATAAAGCAAGATTGTTTATTAACAATTGTTTAAAATAGTTTCTTATCAATAAATTATATGATATTAGGTTTATCTTGTGCCTCTAATAGAAGCAGCATTTGTCGAGTCTAATGCCCTTTGTGAAGTAAACCATACTCAGAATAGAATCAAGGAAGGTAATGGGTCGGTGGGTCATTTTAGTAATGGCAATGGCTCTCTTCAGTACCTACGCGTAGGTACAGTCAAGGACTAGGAGGCCGTAACAGATTTGTCTATGGTTTCGTCAGCCCTAGACTGTAAAACCAAACAACAAGAGCTATTTTGCAATACAGCAAAACCGGAAGTGTTACGCCGATCGTGTCCGCCACTGTACTTAGGCTTGCAGTCCACACTAATTAACTATTACTTACCTCTTTTTATGGTAATGTACAGTCAAGGACTAGGAGGCCGTAACAGATTTGTCTATGGTTTCGTCAGCCCTAGACTGTATTACCAAAGAACAAGAGCTATTTTGCAATACAGAAAAACCGGAAGTGTAACGCCGACGGTGTCCGCCACTGTACCTTCATAATTTTAAAACAACCATGCCATGCCGTACATACTAAATACTAAGTGAAAGACCGGTCATAGTGTCGTTTCGAGATACAGCCCAGGCCCACAAGTGTTTGTGATAAACTTGAATTTTAGTGTGAGTGAACTACAACTAAAAATGTATATTTTTTAATATACATGCTACTTAATTACAAGTTTCTCGATAATGAAATACCATTTTAATACCTATAACTACTAACCATTAGCGTCATGGATGATAAATTTAACAAAAGTATTATTTTGGGACATCTTTTTCTCAATCAACAATCTCCTCACGAAATAAACAAAACTCACGCACGCACCACGCACGCACGGATCAAGAATAAAAAAAAAATCTATGATCAAGATGGCTTGACTTTCGGTAGGGATAGGCACAGACCAACTAGAGACAGGGATCAAGATACGTCAGGTATGTACAGTCACGGACTAGGAGGTCGTAACAGATTTGTCTATGGTTTCGTCAGCCCTGGACTGTATTACCAAAGAACAAGAGCTATTTTGCAATACAGAAAAACCGGAAGTGTTACGCCGATCGTGTCCGCCACTGTACATACCTAGCTCTACCTATTTAATTTGTGATAGGGATCAACGGATCAGTGTTGGCAATGGCTATTTCCCAGATTTCCCAAGATCACTGGTCAAATTCCCCAAATTTGGGGAGAAAAATATCCTGATTCCCCACAAAATCCCCACACAATGAGATAGTGAACTATTGAGAAAAAAACTTAAAAAATCAACCATTTATTAATATGACAAACACTTGAAAAATCGCAATATGACTTAAAAAAATCATCCGGTATATTATAATCCTCCTCTGGTTTTCTCTTGTATTCAGGCCTAAAAGTAAAAACTAGGTTATATATTATGTAAAAACTGATGAAGTGTAAATTTAACATAATTGAACAAAAACTTTTCTACTTAAAATAACCAAATATTTACATAGGTACATTAGCAAAGACTGGGGATAACCAACTGACTGATTTTAAGGTGGGGTGATACATTTTCATTATTGTATTTCGCTAATATTCAGTAATTTAAACGAATAAGGTTAATAATCACTTCTCTAAAGATATGTTATAGCTTTTTTACCATATTTAAATAAATAAAGGCAGTAATGTATACTTAATCATGGATGTTTTGGTTGTAAGTTTGTTTCGAATTGGTTAAATGCTAAATTCCCCACAAATTCCCCAATCGCTTTGGGATTCCCAGCAGTTTGGGGAATTCCCCACCCATTGGCAACGCTGCAAGGGATGCTCGATCAGTGTTGTCAATGGCTATTTACCAGATTCCCCAAGATCACTGGTCAAATTCCTCAAAATTTGGGGAGAAAATTATCCTGATTCCCCACAAAATCCCCTTACAATGAGATTGAACTTAGTGATTAGCTGGGGTCATAAAAATTAGCCCAAAAAAAACGGAAAAGCAAAAAATAAAAACTTTTTATAAAAAAATTAAACCGCCGAAAAAACTGAAAAGCATTAAATAATAGGGAAACATTTTCTATTAGGCCTTAATTTACTCACTTCTTAAAGTAATTTTGGATTACCAAGAAATTTTGAGTCGGTGCCACAGAATCAACGAATAAAGATCACTAAATTACCTGAAATTCAAAGAAATAACCGAAAAACGTATGCCGCTGCTCATCGCGCTTTACATAGATAATGAATTTGCTTGTGTGGTGTGGCGCCGACTTAAAATTTCTTGGTAATCCAAAATTACTTTAAGAAGTGAGTAAATTAAGGCCTAATAGAAAATGTTTCCCTATTATTTTACGATATGATAAAACTTTACGATATGGCTACGACATTGGCATTCCTTACCAATGAGCGGTTTTCAAACTGTCACTTTTAGTTGCAGAGACTGCCATAAGATGGCACTAGCATTCAGGTTAAATGTCAAATGCTATATGAATTCAATCAGTCAGTTCAATCAGATTTGACGTTGACATTACACCTGTATTACATTGGCTATACAGTGCCATCTATTTGCATTCTCCTAGAATCATTAAAACTGACAAAAACGAAAACTTTTCATTGAAATAAAACATATCATTTCAATTTAATATGGATTCGAATTTGCATTTGAATATTTCGAATTAACACTTTTCACAATCGAATAATTCGATTGTTCGTTATTCGTATGAATCACTCGCATTCGCCCATCTCTATCAGCTGTGCGTCCACTAGTGTGCACGAGTCACGACCAGTGTTGCCGTTTAAAGAAAAAAAAAATGCGCTAAACTCATGCCAAAAATGCACCAGATTCCTACTAAATTTTGGGTTCTGAAACCGCTAAAATGCGCTAAATTTTTGCCAAAATTGCACCAGTTTTCCACTAAGTTCCGTAAATATTACTTAAATATATTTTTTTTTCCTTCAGAAATTAAGTAAATATCCTCTTATAGTGCGACACAAAAATATAGAAATTAAAAAGTGGCAACACTGTATCGTAATTTGTCGGAGTTTTGAAATTTTCGATACAGTGTTGCCAGTTTTTAATTTCTAGATTTTTGTGTTGCACTGTAGCACTTAATAAATTTTATTTATATTTTTATTATTCATTTATGTTTACCTAAAATGGAAAAAAATAAGAACACGAGACTTTAAATAAATTTGAAGCGCTAAAACGGCAACACTGGGTAAAATCATCAGTCGTTGATTTTACCGACCATAGACTTGTTGCTGTATTTTCTTTCGCTCAGTTTAGGCAGGCAAAAGTTCATAGTCCATACAGCCGAAATAATCTTCACACTGAGCGGTTTTCGAACTGTCACTTTTAGTTACACAGACTGCCATGAGATGGCACTAGCAATCAGGTTAAATGTCAAATTCTATATGAATTAAATCAGTCAGGTCAATCAGATTTGACGATGACATTACACCTACATACATTGGCTAAACAGTGCCATCTATTAGCATTCTCCTAGAACCATTAAAACTGTCAAAAACGAAAACCCCTCCTTGTCACCAAAAACTTCCTTACCATAGACTTAATTAAGTCTATGCGTTCATTGGGTTGCCAATGTTGAAAAATGCGCCAGATTCCGCTAAATATTTTTTAGCGCATAGTTACGAAAAAAAATGCGCTAGACCCAAAAAATGCACTAGATCTAGCGCGAAAAGCGCTAAAACGGCAACACTGGTCACGACCTCAGGTCACGACGGAACGTGTACGATACGATCGATAGGACGTGCAGTGTAAAGAAAGTGTACTTCCCGTATCTCTAGCTCTAGTTGGTCTGTGCCGTGCAGCGGTGCCAATGTGTGGGAATTCCCCAAACTGCGGGCAATGTGGGGAGAGGCACTTAGTATCTCTAGTTGGTCTGTGGAGGCACTGTGTGGGCAATATGCGGGTAATTTAGCATTTTACCGATTCCAAAAAAAACTTACAAAACATCCATTAATCATATCTGGTAAAATTACTGCCTTTATTTATTTTTATTGATAAAGAGGATCAAAGTAATATTACGGGAATAAATAATAATAGTTGCAAGAAATTTATAAATGACAAGGCTTTTTACGTGGCAAAAACGCGAACTTCGTGAGCAGGTAAACAATGGGTTAACTTAAGTTAATGTTAGCTAGGACCATTTGCTTGTCATTATCTCAAGTTTACATTTAATTACTAGGGTGTATGGACTCAAATTCATACGAATAAACCATTTTAAAATTACTTTTGCAAGTAAAACAAAATATACTTAACCTTAAAAAAAATCAATGGTCATTTCAAGATGGGTCAGAAAACCCTGTGCGAGGACTGCAGAACCCCTAAACAGCGATAAGACATATAATTAGTAACAAAACTGTAGTAAAACTAATACTTCGGTAGTAGTTGGAATCTTCAAAATGTCGAAAAAATAACCTCAATCCGTTTGGTTTCTTTGAAGTTATTTAACCTCATAGCTTCCTAGCCGAAAATCGTTAGGAAACATAAGATTTTAATTTTCCTTACACCCAACAGCTATTTAATGAGTTCTTTTGATAAATAATTGGACTACCGATGCAAATCACATACAAAACTTTGTTAGTTATGGGTCGACCGTACAAACAACACTAGTGGGATAAATTGGCAGTTTTCGTCTCCCAATGTTTTGTTTGTTTGCTTTTCGTTTGCTTCATCTTCCTTGTTATGTGGTTTGCTTGCTTAGTGTAGTGATTTACCTTCCTTCTTTCGGTTTGCGCTTTGATTGATTGTGACTTTGTGAGGTTATGGTTAGGTAAATTATTGTTTTTTATAAACTAAAATCATGCAATTTCATCCACATCAAAAACCGGCACTTGATCTAGAACCAAGGAACATACCTACTCTAACGAACTACAAGTAGAAAACACAAAAATAGAATTAGTTGATAACTTCCCACCGTTAGGAATAAATATAGATACCCACCTTTCCTGGAAAGCACACATAGAAAAAATCAAATTTAAATTATCTTCATTTTCATATGCTCTAAGTGAAATAGAAAACTGCACAAATACCAAGACCGCCCTATCAGCCTACTATGCGTAGGTACGCATACTCATGGCTGCGATACGGTGTTATGCTGTGGGGTAAAAGTGTTAATTTAATAGACCTGTTCAAACTACAAAAGAAATGCGTACGAATCATAGCCCACGTAGATAGCGAAGAAACATGTAAACCCCATTTTATCAAACTTAACCTTCTCACATTACCTTGCATATACATTTATGATATTAGCCTATTTGTATTTAAAAACAAGTCTCTATTTAAACAAGTAAAAGATACCCACAATTTTAATACCCGACACAAAGACCGCCTATACCTTCCAGGATCCAGAATAAAAATGCTTAATGAAAGTCCATACTAGGTATATGGCAATAAAAATATTTAATAAAATTCCGGCCGAAATAAAAAAACCAAACAAAAGAAAAGATATTTTCCAAATACTTAAAAACTCACCTTATCTCAAATTGCTATTAATCTGTTGAAGATTTCCTATCAAGTTAAATTTTGGTTTCTACACTCAGTTCTAAAAAAAAAAGTTCCTATTATGTTTATTAAGAGATTTTGTTTTAAAAAAAGGTATTATTTTAATTTTATTAAATAGTTTATTTAAGTAAATAAGTATTATGTTGAAGGAGTAATTCTCTGTTTAGTATTTAATAGCAGCGTTTTACCTGAAAATAAAACGCTTATTAAAATACTTACCTTATTCAAAGCATATAAATTGAGATAGCACTTCCGTTTCCCGTCAAATTCTCCTTCAATTTCCATAAATTTGCTCCGGATATGACGCACGTCATGACCACCACCCCACCACCAGGCAGCGCCAAGCTTTTTGAAAGCCTCGGCGTCTGCTCCATTGTCGAAATAACCCCAGGCAGGAATTACACTATGCTTTGAATAAGGTAAGTATTTTAATAAGCGTTTTATTTTCAGGTAAAACGCTGCTATTAAATAACTGTACCGTTATTCAAAGCATATAAATTGAGACGTGTTTGTTATCGCCTGGTGGTGGTCAGAATGCCAATGTGAAGTAAGAAAATGCTTGCGACTTAGCATTGTTTGTATTCATATTTTTAAAAATAAAATAGGATGATCAAACGAGCTCACCTGAGTGAAGTTCGATCATTATTTTTTGGCTTTGTATTCGATGTATATTATTAAACATGCAGATGTTCAGAGCCAATAATAATATCTTAAAACAAAAGTTGTGAGGCTTCTATCGAAGATAACCCCTTCTAATATAGGAAAGGACAAACAGATTTGTTTGAAAACTTAATTAAGTTGTTTTATATATCCTTAGTAAAGGAACATGAAAATTTAATAAACATAAAAGAAAATTTAATAAAGTTAAATGTAATATCAAATGTAATCAAAACAGGGCGTATTAATACCGCTTCTTAACTAAAACAAAAAGATATCACATGAATAGAGTTGTATTATGTGAACCTCTACATAGTTCAAGACCTACTGGTTTAGTCAACTGTCTGTCTAATGACACACCTTTAGACTTGGTGGTTGCTAGATGGCTTGTGTTTGTCCTGCAAACACCTTAACTTTCAAATTTAAAATTAAATTATTCTACATAGGATACAAGGTGTCTCTTATTTCAAGTCTCATATCATTATATTTATTAATATAGTATCCTATTCGCAAGAGGCGCAGGCAAAAAACAGTCCCCAAAAGGACAGACCAGTCCGCATAGCAAAACATTGTACGTAGCTACGTCATGCTACACGAGCCAGACTGCACCCTGCCGCGGCACGCCTTCGATCAGACCCATCATCGAAGCCAACGATGGAAGCCGCCAGGAGACGCATCCAAACAAGATAATCTTATCCCCTGGTCTGTTGAACTAGCCATTTTAAACCAAGCAGGCCGCCATGACTTTTACCGCATCTGTTGAATTAAAAGATTTTACTCCCTTTTTACCCCAAAATAGCAAAATATTTTGGTCCAGCATCCTATTTTTGATGAGGTCACAGATTTGTGTCGTTTTTTGAAAGAATTAACAATGGGTTTTTTACGAATGTTTTCTCAAAATCACAGAAGTTTTACAGAACAGAAGTTTTTTCACGTTCAAAAGCTTTGATTAATTTAATTTGGTTTACAAAAAATCTAAGACTCAATGTCTTAACAATATCAGTATAACTTTATGTATATTGAAGTCTGTATTTATTTAGTTCTAGTACTTTACTTTTTTAAAGTTAATACTTGTTCTGTGTAGCAGTAGCTCCTTAAAGCTTGTAACATGACTAGTAAGTTAATACTTGTTCTGTGTAGCAGTAGCTACTTAAAGCTAGTAACATGACTAGTAAGTTAATACTTGTTCTGTGTAGCAGTAACTACTTAAAACTAGTAACATGACTAGTAAGTCAATATTTGTTCTGTGTAGCAGTAGCTACTTAAAGCTAGTAACATGTTTTTTAACTGTCATTCACATTCACATTCAATACTTTAATCATATCTCATGTTTATTTATTAAAACTTTAATCATATCTTATATTTATTTATAAATAAATAAACAATGACATTAATATGGCAATGGTGGTAGGTCTTCATAATATAATCATCATCCCCTATTTTAGAGCCACCATTCAACATAAAATCAAATTTATAAAAATTTGAAGCACCTGAATTAACATTCTTAGGAGGAATGTCCATTTATATGGAACAAAAAACAAAGAATGGATCATTGTTATTTTAATTATTGTATTGAGTTTGCTCAATGCTCACCGCTGAGGACTCAATTATAATTTCTACAAATGACAGTAGTGGTACTGATATTTTAAGCCGGCATTGCTGGAGCATATCTCTGTTTCTATATTATCTGACAATGAAGCAGGTCTCTGAAAGGTGAAGATAATAATTAAGAAAGATTTCTTTCAGGGTGTTGCAAAAACCAAAAAATAATCCATAACAGAGAACCAAAGTTGTGATGACCATCATTATGCTGGTAACATAGTTAACACTAGATACAGTAAATAAAAATTCCAGGATTTTTGTTCCAGTTTCCAAAATTCACCCATGCATAGCAAGAAGCTGGACAAGCTTCTACTAATGTTACATATGAAGTGTCAAAAGTAAGTAAATTGCGAAAATTTTTAGGTTTAATTCATAAGAATACTGAATTTAAGATGTTTGACTAATTGAATCATTGTAATAATGAAAAGAGTTATTAAAAACTTGCAGCCTAAAGAAGCGAAAAGAAAAGATTTGTCAGAATCATAGCAAGTAGAAATTAATTTTCTCTGCCTACCCCTATGGAAACAGGCGTAGCAATAAGTATATTTGTACCTATGTATTATGTATGTACATATCAATGTACATAATATATGAACATTTATAGAAAGTGTTTGGTCTAAACAGCTTGTAAGTACTCAAAAAACACACAACTGTTACAAATACCCCTTGCTGGCTCAAAAAACTTGGTACACATTTGTACCCAAATTCCATGTATTACATTCTAATGCTCTGAGCGTAGCAAATATGAGAGTAAATGTGATAATTAGATGTGATAATTTTTATTAACTCTTCATGCATTTGCATTTGTCTGTACATAATATGTATTTGCATAAAATTATATTTTTTCCATATATTTATAGAATAGATTTAAAAATTTACAAAATAAAGGCTTTATTGATGTAAGAAAGCTAAAAACCACTTTCATTATTTAAAGTGAAACTGTACACATCCATAAGGATGTGTCTGGAACTCATGTAAATGTAAAAATCTTAATCTTAAATTATTTAAACCTCTAAATGTCCTGTGCAATAAACTGTACATAGTTTGTATGCGTTTGAGGGTAAGTATACATTCGACGTGTAAATATAACACTGTTATAAACTGATGAAATATTTCAAATATAGATTTATATAACTGACTGGCTTGATTGTCACACTTTTAACAATCTGATTAAATTTTTGACTATATCCATTACTTAATTTATTTAATGATGGTACTGTGAGCAATGTTAAAATATTTTCAATGGTTTTAATTTAACCATAATACTGTGTTCTTGAATAAATTTTCAGAGTGTATTGATGGTACTCTGGGCAATGTTAAAATATTTTAAATGGTTTTAATTTAAACATATTACTGAGTTCTTGGACAGATTTTAAGATTCTATTGAATGAAAAGGTGTAGTTATACCCTTAACATACAGAACCCAAAATAAACAAATTATAACACAGATTTTTCCTTTAGCTTAGGAAAAAAGTGGAAATAAGCTTGCCACCATGGCTTACCTCTATTTGTCAGAAGGAGCATGCAGCTTAGACAGGGCTGCGTCTGGGTCGTTAGGCTGTTGCCTGCGAAACCCTATGGTGGTTCTAGTATTGGTAGTTCCTGGCTACCAGGGGTTTCATGGGTTTTCCCCATACAGCAGTGCAAACCAATATGGTAGTAATGGGATGGCCTGATAAAGTTTTCCCATTCAGGGTTTGCAGGTGGCTTTTGCATATTGATTTTTGCATTGTGTTGACTAAATTGTCATTGTTGCAATCTTCTGTTGAAGATCATGGCCAAAATAAGGAACTTGTCCTGCAGTACATCATTGACTAGATTCAAAGAATGGTTTATCTAGATTAGACATGGTAAAATTTATTCTTGCTTTTGTTTGAATAGAATGCAAGACAGCAAAGATCCTGACTGCATCGCAGTGGGGATATAAGTTTCAGCTGGTCTATGTTTTAACTTACTTTTAGTGTTGTAAGAATTTTTCCATAGCATGGCGGGTCCCAAAACAAATTGATTTTGTTTATTTTCAATTTCTTATACTTAGTTTTCTGGGAAAAACTCTTCCAAAGGTTAAGTTTTAGCTTATTTCTTTGGGCCAAATTAAGGTTGTTGGGGAAGTAGGTATCTCCCTCAGTGTCACTGATTGAACCTGAATGTTATGCCTACCTGTGTGGTAGTATATTGGTAGTATTAACTTGCTACGGAGAAGATAAGTTATCTCCATCCTTTGCTCTATTGGCATTTGTGCCTCATGTTGATTGTGATCCATCTGAGTAAATCTTTGTGATTTGACACTTAAGAAATTGTAGAGCACATCCATGTATCTCGTACACAGCCTGTGTCTTGTTCAGAAGACAAAAAATATTTTGAAGACAAAAAATATTTTGCCGCCAAAATGTCTGCGCATCGCGTGCGCGTGCTTCGCCCTTATCAAACCAATAAACGGCTGCTTTGCCAACGAGCACGTCGATATATCGCGTATATCACCCGTGTCAATGTGAAAGGGCTTGTTTGTAAAGGCATGCGCCAACAAACACGTCGGTATATCGCGTATACCACCCGTGTCAATAGAAAGGGCTTGTTTGAAAAAAACATGCCAACATGACACATTGTGTCATATGAGGTCATTGGTACGTAACCAATGTAATTTTTAATTATACCAGAAGAATTCTCATCCTGCAGATCCTGCTTCGAGAAAAAACTTCCGAAGCTGACGTCCTTGTTGCAGGTTTTTTATTTCCCTGCATTCCACAATTTTCGGATCTTGTTCCGATATATTTCGAGTTTCCTGTCCTTTGACTTATGTTTTTGTACACATTTTCGTGTAGTTTTGCTGTTATTTTCACTTATTTTAATAAATCGAAACTATTTTTTACTAAAAAACAAAGCGCCGGTAACCACGCGAACACAAAGAATGACGTTTGACAGCTTGACCATAGACAATCAATATTGTAGTTTTTTTTTTTAGTATAGGGAAGGATTTAAAGCGCGTAAGGTGCCAAGCAACTCGGAGAAGCTGCATGTTTAACAATATACATCGAATACAAAGCCGATGTACAATAATACATGCGTCATCCAGTTCAGTGTTTTTATTTAACTTAAATATAATTAGGACATTATACTGCGAAACTTAGGTTTTATACCATAATCATTAAGTATGAATTTAGGTAAACAAAAAAAAAAAAATTTAATTATAAAATCATTAAAAAAGGCAGGTATCAATAAGCACCTTAAAAATATCTAACCAATCGGTTTAAAAAATTTTTGGGTATTAGAAGAAGAAGAAGCTGGCATAACTTGTCTCTGATAGAATTTTTGAAATGTCTTGCAGGATTTCCAGTTAGCTTGGGCCATAATTTCCTCCAGAGGAAAATTATCAAGCCAATTTTTAGATGATACCGCGGAGCGGAAACTACCTGGAGTAGCCGATATGCCAACTTCTTGTAAAAGAGTTTTAACCCATCCAGCAATTACTGTGCGTGATGCGGGTTTTGCCGCACCTCTCAAATTAACAAACAAGTGATCACATTTCGCAAGATTTCGCCTATCTTTTAAGTTTATTAATGTGCGCTTTATCCAATAAACAGGGTCTAGATTTTTATTTTGTTTATTAGCTAACAATTTCCATCCAGATTGTCTATTATTTATTGAATCAGTTTTTGATCCGAACAAAGGCCAAAAAACTATACAATCATTACTTTCTACGAAGTGAGAAGAATCTGTACAAAGCAAAGTAAGATCATGAACTCGCCTGCCAGAATACAAAAGCAATAGGGTGGCTGCCTGGCGACAGATTTCAAAGTTACTGTTCTCGTTAACTGTTTTAGTCTCAAGCGTTAGTGTCTACGCCCTTTTGTACGATGCTAGGCAACCTGTTGTTGTTAATAATAACTAGAAAAAGTGACTAAGCTAGAAACATGTAAAAGGAAGTAAAATATAATATAATTGAGCTAAACCAAATACCACCAGTCCTCATCATTTCGTTCATGGTCCTTCGTGTAGCCAAGCAAACTCAGTATAAGTAACCAGCTAAAATAATTACTCAGACAGGATGGTGGTGGTTTAAGGTTTCTGGTTTTCAGATTTTCAGCACTAAGTAAGTCAGAGGCAATAAAAAGCCAATTTTAGATGGCGAGAAGTATCAGTCAGACTCAGAGAACCAAGAATTCGTAAGTTTTCAGCAGAATTCAGAGGCACTTAAGCCAAATTTGGATGGAGAGAGCTAGCAGTAGCCAGACAGACAGATCCTCGCCTTAGTAGTACGAAGCTTAAGTACAAAGCATATTGTCGTAAGTCACAGACATGGAGTAAAGAAATCTTTGAAATGGTGGATTCTCGATATTTAGCGATATGGTAACTGTACGAAGCTGCTTGTGGTATTTATGAAATTTATCAGAAGGCGACTGTTAGTTTGTGAGACATTGCAGTGTGTATTTTAGTGAAATTTTGTAATTTTGAGTTTCTTATAATATTTACATGTTGTTTATATATGTATTTGTATAAGTTTTAGATAGTCAGTTCAGTCAGTCTAAAGTTATTAAGTCAGTTCAGTCAGTCAGAGTTTTATAGTAAGTTAGGTTAGGTTAGGTTAACTGAACTGAGTACAGTTCAGTCAGAAGAATTTTTATAGTCAGGGATCCAAGAACCTACCTGTGTTAACTTTTAGAACTCTATGTAATTTTTAGTCAGGGAGTATAAAGCCAAAACAATGTAAAAATTGATCCACAATTCTAAATCAAAAGAATCAAATAGCAGTAATTCTCGGTCAATTAAAAATTAAGGTTCAAATTCAACAATGGAATCGCTTATAAATTATCAGATGGAATTATTTTCTAGGATTTCGAAGGCACAGATACATTTTGAAAAAACGGCAAAGGTACGCAATACAAAGGCTTACATAGAAAGTAGATTAGATGTTTTAGTTCAAATTTGGACAGAATTTATAACGGGTCACAAATATTTGATGTGCACATTTAAAGCAAAAGAAATTAACAATACTGATTACATTCAAGAAGACATTTATGACCAAACAGAAACAGTTTTCATTTATTACCAAAGTGAATTAAAAACAATTTTGGCCACATTCGAACAGCATAAAGACTTTTCCAATAATCTTAAACCTTCAGTCAACGCGGTTCAAGTCAAATTGCCTAAAATATTTATTCCAAAGTTCTCCGGTCACTACGAAGAATGGTCCACGTTTAGGGACTTGTTTATATCTCTCATTCACTCGAACGAATCACTAGACAACGTGCAAAAATTGCATTACTTAAAGTGTTACTTGACAGGTGAAGCCGAGCAATTGCTTAGACACATACCTATTGTAGATACAAACTACAATCGTTGCTGGGCATTGTTAGAAGAGAGGTACAATAATAGAAGATTTCTTTGTCACAATATTTTAAAAAGATTATTAAGTCAAAAGACGTTAGTTAACGAATCAGCTAGTGGTTTAAAAGAATTGAATGATACGACATGTGATTGTCTATCAGCACTTGGAAATTTAGGTATTGATACAAATAGTTGGGATCCACTTATTATCCAAATGATAAGTTCCAAATTAGATGCCGAAACAAAAAGGCAATGGGAATTTCACATTATAAACATTAACACTTCAGATGAGCTCCCTACTTTCAAACAATTTAAAGATTTCTTGACAAATCGCTACCGAGCAATTGAATTTATTGATTGTAATAAGCCTGTTTCTAATAAAGGTAGTCAGGGTTATAGCAATTATAGAACGCTGCATGTCATACACAAACAATGTCAATTTTGTTCAGGCGATCACAAACTCAGATTTTGCGAAAAATTTAACAAAAATAATTTAGAGAGAAAGTTTAAATTCGTACAAGGTAATAGAATTTGTTTTAACTGTTTGGGCTCCGGACATTTAGCAACAGATTGCAGAAATATGATAAGATGCAAAGAATGCCACCGCAAACATAACACTGTATTGCACCCAGGAGTCTGCAAGGTTGATCAGCTGAATGACAAGGATAGTGAAGCAAATTTAAATTCAGAGGATGACAGACCTAACAAAGACGAGAAGGATAAGGTTATGAAGAGTGATGACAAAGCGACGCTACATGTCATGCATGGGTATATAGAAGAAACAGATTCGTTGAGACAGAGAAGGGAGATAAAGTCAGACAACAGTGAACAAATGATGTGTACAGAAGAAGACGTTATATGTGAAGAATACTACGCAAAGATGAAACAACAAGGTGATAATAGAAAGGATTATAGAGTCAGAGGTTCCAAAATATTTACAGAGAAAAGATTTCAGAGTTTAGAAAGAAGATTAAAGACTTTAGAAAAAAGATATCAGAGAAAGGAAGATTTATGGTTTCAGATTAGTGACTTAATCAGAGACTATCAAACCTTAGGTCACATGGAAGTAGTGGCTGAAGTAGAAAAAGAACACAGACGATATCAGAGGATTCGTTGCAAGTACAAACCAACTTTTATTTGGGATGCAGCGGTATCAGGAAAGTCATGGAAAGACTGGTGTTCTTGTCAGCGAGCCGTTACCAATTCCTGACAAAAACTAAGAATTCAGGTCGATATTAAATCCGCAGCCCAAGCTAAGAGATGGTTGTCTCAGTTAAGAAAGATAAGTTTTAGGGATCAATAAAAACAAAGTTAGAGAGAAGTTAGAATTTATTAATGAAAATAATTATTTACTAAGTAAGTAGGTAGGTAAATTAAGAAAGTTATGTATTTGAGTTTATTATTTTTATTGATTTCCAATGAACAGGAGAAATAGCTCTACAGAGTCGAGTTAAGTTTCATTACTAAGGAGATTTGTTGTTTTTATATTTAGTTTTGTATAATTGCTATCGAAGTTGTATAAATTCTAATCGAGTCATGTTTATTCAGAGAATTTTAATGATTTTAACAGGCATTGTTGTTAAGAACACTTAAGGTGTTCTTCGCGGGCAGTATGTCTACGCCCTTTTGTACGTTGCTAGGCAACCTGTTGTTGTTAATAATAACTAGAAAAAGTGACTAAGCTAGAAACATGTAAAAGGAAGTAAAATATAATATAATTGAGCTAAACCAAATACCACCAGTCCTCATCATTTCGTTCAACTGTCTACATTCCAAATAGGTGGTTTGTTTGATAGTGGTTTTCGTAAAGCTATTGATTTTAATACATGTTTGACCAGGGAGTGAGACGATAATAACCCAGACAGATCAGCATTACATAAAGTAGATATCGCAGACTTATGTAGTAGTATAGTATTGTAAGATAATTTCTCAACTAAATAGAGGTCAGCTAAAAATTTTGCTAGGCTGTTACCAGAGGGGCTGAAAGCATCGACTTTATTTTGTCTAGTCCATGTGAGCCATCGATTCCAAGCGACTTGGTACGTTTTCCGAGTCGACGGTCGCCATGAGGTTTGTAAGAGGTTAAGTTGTTCTGGTGACCAATCACTCACGTTTTGCGACCACCCCCACACATCCAAACTTCTAAAGTCATTTCCTCCACTTGAGGAGGTGGTAGACCCGTTGATGTGTCGATCAGAATCTTTTGAAGGTTTCGGAAGCGGAATGGGGCTTGTATGGCCCGCGCTTTTAGGTCCGCTCGCCAAAATACCTTGGCCCAACGAGGAACTACTAGGAGGTACCTTCCCACTGCTTTGTTCAAGTGCATTAGTACCTTGGGTATAAGATATGGAGGGGGAAATACCCAAGCGAGGTGATACGTCCTTATCTCTGAGAAGGCATCGTGAAATAACGCTTTCTCGTCTTTCTGGTCCAAAGACACGTTATTTTCCACTACATGTGCAGTTGCCGACGCAAACAAGTCTATAACGGGAACCCCCATCTTTCTGAACACAGTCTCTGTCCCTTGGGATGTGATGTGCCATTCTGGCAGGGTTCGAAGTCGCGATAGATGATCTGCGTGGGCGTTGTAGCGACCCGGGATGTATCTTACATCCAAGTCCATCTGATGAGTGTTCAGGAGATCGTATATCCGGTAAGTTATGTCCATAAGTTTGAGCGACTTGGTGCCGCCTTCGTGACGCAGAAAAGCAACAGCTGTCTTGTTGTCGCTTTGTACAGAGCTTTGACGTAAGTAATGACCTCGAGCTACAAGAACTTTCAGTACAGTCAACAGTTCTTTTTGATTGCAGTGAAGAGGCTCCTCCTCCTTTGACCACGGGCCTGATAATGAGAGACCGTCTAATTGTACACCCCAGGCCTGGTCCGAGGCATCCGTACTTAGAAAGTGTGACGGGGGAGGAACATGAATTTTCGAGCAAGCACGGCGATTTTCTAGCCACCATCTCAGGTTGTTTTTGCATTCCTCTGGGAGGTCGTAAATCTGTGACAGTTTCGTCTTGGGAAGCGAGATTAGGAAACTCAGCAGACTGCGGTAATTCAATCGCTCCCTTGGAACTATGAAGCTCGCAAAATTTAGTAAGCCTACCAGACTTTGTAAGTCTTTTAGTTTTGTGGTGCCCTTTTCTAACATCATATGAATTTTTGCTGCTAAGCGTTGCTGTTTGTCTGGTGGCAACAGCTTTTGATTTAACCACGTATCCCAGATGACCCCTAAGAAGGTCAAGCTTTTCTGGGGCTCGAGAATCGACTTTTCGTAATTTATCTGCCACCCCAGGTTTTGAAGGCACTCTAACGCTTGGCTCACATGAATGCGGAGCGTTCTGGGATCCTGATGGACCAAAAGATAGTCGTCCAAAAATACTATTAAACGGATGCCCTGCGCTCTCAATATCTCGGCAACCCAGTTGGTCAAAGTGGCAAAAACTTTCGGGGCTATACTGAGCCCGAACGGGAGACAAGTCATTTGCAGTAAACGGCCTCCGAAAACTAGTCTCAAGAAGGTTCTGTGAGACCTGGCGATTGTCAAGTGGTAATAAGGTTGTGAAATGTCCAGCTTGCACAGCCAGTCGCGTGGCTGTACGAAGTTCGGAACCTTCTGTACATTTATCAATCGAAATCGATCGGTTATAACAAAGCTGTTTAACGCTTTCAGGTTGAAAATCGGTCGCGCGGAGCCGTCGCTTTTCGGTACTAAGAAAATGGTCGAAATGAAGCTTGGAGCGAGGTTTACCTCCTCTAAAACTCCTTGTCTCTCCATTTGAGTAATTATTGCTTGCATTTCCTGAGAAAAGGGTGTGTGGAATGTACCGTTGTGCAAATCGGGTATGATCAACGGAGGTTTCTGAGCAAAAGGTATGCGATACCCTTTTATAAAGTTGAGGATGGTTTTTGGGGCCCCGAGTCTTTTCAAATGGTTGATTGATTGAAGTAACTGGCCGGCTCTGAAGTTCGAGTCACATTTTACGCCTCTTGGCGTTGTAATTCGGCGGGGAAGCGTCGCGTTTACGACTATTCCGTCCTGGTTCGTACTTATTATTGCGTCCTCCTTGGTGACGAAAATTGTGCCTTGAGTTGGAGCTTACCCGGTGGGTAGAGTTATTGCCCTGATAACCTCGCTGCGTGTTGCGGTTTGGTTGCGGTTGCCCACCCTGCGGGGGTGGTACATGCGGATGTGCTGCGTGCACGCATCCTGAGGAGCAATGTCCTTGTCCAGCACTCTGCGAGAGCGCACGATTTTGACCAAACCCCTGCGAGGGGCGGTGAGCAGATTTACTTATCCCTGCTTGCGAAGTAGGGTTGTTGCTGCTATCTTGCTTCCGGATAGGCCAGAAAGCTTTTCTTACACCTCCAGCCTTCTCGAGGGCTCCTGTTAATAGTTGCGCGTCAAATAAATTCTCACATGAGGGCGGAATTTTATTTATGGCAGACTTCACTAACGGATCTCTCACGTTTTTCAGAACTGCATCGCGACGCATTTGTATAACCTCTGCCCTGTGGCCGCAGATCATTTGCAACAAGTCAGCAGACACCGTCTGGTATTCGCCAGCCAAGAAAAAGTCGTTTACTTTTTGCGTCACACTGGCAGCATCGAGGTCCTCAGTATTTTTAGACCACATCAAAAATTCATTTAAACTTTTATTGAACACCTCAGCCTGTCTCAAAGCGCAGTAGCTCAACGCAGCGTATGATCTATCGGTGTATGCTAAATTTCGATTTAAATCGTAAGCTTTGAGCTCATCGTTTATATCGAGCTCAATAAAACCCGGCGTGTGGCTGTAGAGCTTCTGAGCTTCAGCATAGCGAACCTCTGACCAAGTACGGTCATTAAAATGCTGAATCATTTTTAAAATTTGAAGGTACTGATCTGGCGTCTTAGGAACAGAAGGTTCCTTTAATTTAGTTTTAATACTAGCTGAAAGATCTGCGTTACTAACTTGTTCTGTGGATTTAACTTCGATATCCTCAATCGCACTCGGACAAAGTGATAAAATATCATCGTTACCCTCAGACAGCCTATGTGAAAAATAATTATTTTCGCCATGACTACAAGAATAAATGGGTTGACGTTCTTGTGTAAGCTGGGTCACCTGTTTGGTCAGTTCTTCTAGAGCTCTTGAGCGTCGACTGCGTTTGCCCCCCTTTTCTTTTGGCGGCGGCGGCGTTTGGACTTTGAACTCGGTGAGCTTGAAGAATCAGAGCTTGAACCCGAGTCGCAGCTGCTGCTATCGCTCGAAGAACTGTTCGTTTTCTTGCATGGCTTCTGGGTACCAGACGGCCCTGGTACGGGCTCACATTTTCTAGCCTCATCATCATTAGACTGCATCTTGACAAACAACAAAAACTTTTTATAAAATGTGTTAAGTACTGATGATGTTCTTGATTCTTGATGATAAGATTCAAAAAGTAACTTACTTTGGGAGCAAAATACGACGCAATATACACTTTATTGTAAATCGAAATAAAAAATTTCCAGAGCAAATAATTTTTGCAAAGAAATATTTTAGCGTAAACTACCCGTTGCAAAAAATTAAACTCGAAAATTCAAACGATCAGAAAGATCGTTTAGAAATTCAATGATATAAATTAACAAAAAAGTTATCTGCTTTCAAAGCAAAGATAAAATTTTTATGCAACTAAATATGCAAAATAACATTTTAAAATTCGAACGGTAACACCGTTTAGAAATAAAATTGGAAATTTTAACAAAGGTTTAAGTACTTACATTTGCTGCAGATACCTTTGTAATGTAACTTACTAAGACTTTCTGTTGTGGACTTGTCGCAGCTCAACAGAAAGTATCCGAAGGAGCCCGGACCGGAGACGTGTTGTCTCCTCGGGAACCAAAATGCCAATGTGGAGCAGACGCCGAGGCTTTCAAAAAGCTTGGCGCTGCCTGGTGGTGGGGTGGTGGTCATGACGTGCGTCATATCCGGAGCAAATTTATGGAAATTGAAGGAGAATTTGACGGGAAACGGAAGTGCTATCTCAATTTATATGCTTTGAATAACGGTACAGTTATTTAATGTTAAGTTGCAGTGTCAAATTTTGATAAAAAAAAAAAAAAATCTGCTGTGTTACTATTTGCTGCGCCCTTTAAGGGCAACTAAGTTCATAAGCTCTGTTTTTTATTTTAGAACCATCTGTAAAAACACTTAGTTCGCAATAAAATTTATGATTTATAATTTAACAACAAACAAGTCTGCTTGGCGGGAAACGTGAGGAAAAAGTTGTGCTTTTGTTTTGTCAATTTGCTAAATTTGTTTTCCGTGGCTATTATTGTGCTAGTGTGGTGGAATTAGTGTAATAATATGCCCTTGGAAAACTGTGTAGTGAAGTGAGAAATAAAGGTTGCTGCTCCCGAATAATTCTAATCGATGTCCCGTGAAGTTGTCGGTGTGAACCTGAGGTGTGAACATTGAAATGTGAGACCACCCTCACATTTCAAGGTTAGGATCCTAGGCTAAGAAAACAAAGTATTAAACTACAGAAGACTTGAATACTAAAAAATAAACTACTGAAGACTTGGCTTTATGGACTAAGTTCCTTTGCCTGCCCAGAATGGGCGAATTAATTATATATATCGATACCATAATCCGCAAACCGGCCAACTCCATGACAGTCAATTTTACAGGAGACACTAAAAACATTCTCAAAATTACATTTTACTAAAGAGAAAAATTTTGAAGATCCCGTTGGTGCAAAATAAAAAAATCTACGATTATTTTTATAATTTATTTAAAAAAAAAATGTTTTCTACGTAGTTATGGCCATTTTTGGAGTTGTTCAATTTTATTTACCTCGAATGGAACTTTAATTGGGAGTTATTCGATTTTATACGATAGAATCAATGATATATCGTGCTCTTGGCATAGGATTTTTAACCGACGAAAAAACAAAAAGGAGGAGGTTCTCAATTCGTCGCGTATATATATATTTTTTTTTTTTATGTATGATCACGCATAACTTTTTACTGTGTGGACCGATTTTGATAATTCTTTTTTTAATCGACAGGGTATACCTTGAAGTTGGTCCCATAAAAATTTGGAAATAAAATTCCCACCCTAAGGGTGGGAAAATAGGGGTGACTTTTTGGTCGGCGGGTCGATTTATCCACTCACAGGTTGCATTTCCGTGTTACATTATAACCTTTGATACCTACTTACAATATCTTTGGAAATGAAATAAAATCAGCCAAAAGACGTCCACTGCGGGACATAGGCCTCCCTCACAAATCGCCTCACCGACCGGTCGTGATCGAACCTCATCCTGTTAGTCCCTCAACCTTTACCAGGTTGTGTGGCCACCTTGTGGGGTGCGACCACCCGGTGAAGTATGATTAGCTGGGGTCAAAAAATTGCCCAAAAAAAACTGAAAAGCAAAAAATAAAAACTTTTTATAAAAAAATTAAACCGCCGAAAAAACTGAAAAGCATTAAATAATAGGGAAACATTTTCTATTAGGCCTTAATTTACTCACTTCTTAAAGTTATTTTGGATTACCAAGAAATTTTGAGTCGGTGCCACAGAATCAACGAATAAAGATCACTAAATTACCTGAAATTCAAAGAAATAACCGAAAAACGTATGCCGCTGCCATCGCGCTTTACATAGATAATGAATTTGCTTGTGTGGTGTGGCGCCGACTTAAAATTTCTTGGTAATCCAAAATAACTTTAAGAAGTGAGTAAATTAAGGCCTAATAGAAAATGTTTCCCTATTATTTAATGCTTTTCAGTTTTTTCGGCGGTTTAATTTTTTTATAAAAAGTTTTTATATTCTAAAAAAATCATAATATTAATTAAAAAAAATTACATGCATATAGTTTTATGTAATGTAAAATGCCTATATTATGAACATCCTTTATTAGGAGATCTAGAAGATGAATACTTGAAAAAAAGCCTGACAAGAAGTCTATGAACAATATAGAACAATCCCTTGCGACCACAGATTGGTAAGATTGAGCAACAATAGTGGGGGGGTAGAGAAGTGCCTGCACTTAGCTCGCGAACTTGGAGCCATTGTGCAGAGCAACAATATAAATATAAAAGCATAATAATAACTTAAAGAAATGTATCTAATCTTAAAAAACTGCAGACGGAAACAATCTTGCTTAGCAATTAATGTTTGTAAACGGTTCTTGAAAACACCGTAGGCTCGGTTATTCAACCTAGTTCTAATGGAATAGAATGTGCTGAAAAATAGTATTCATATTACATAATATTGATGTACAAAAAGGGAGACAAGTTAGAAGTGAAAACTATGGGGCTATCAGTTAGAAGCCTGCCTACAAAATCTATTGCCTCATGCATCCATGTTTTCATCATGATCAATTCTTGTAGTGTAGATTTCCAAAACCTTTACTTGCCTGTGTCGACTATACGAAAGCTTTTGACTCTTTAACTCACGAAGCATTTGCGAAGATCCTCGAGACTATTATGCCCCACAAACTTATGTCAGAATTCTCATCGACTTTATGAAGCAGATAGTGAGCAGGATCATGCTGAATCAACAAGGAGCAATCATTAAAATATGTAGAAGTAAGCGCCAAGGTTATCCACTATGTCCATCAAGCTTTATTGCGGTATTGAATACATCCAAAAGGACTTGGACTGGTCGTAGAAGGGTATCAACATATCGCATAAAACATCAACATTAATGGCAGGATCATGAGTTGCTTACGTCAAGCTGACTATATTGTAAAAGTCTCAGAAACACCTAAGCCTTAAGTAAATACGTATAGTCACAAAAAACAATGTTGTCGATGCCTAATAAGATACGATAAAGCTCAAACAGAAATGGGTTTCCACAACAGCTAACACGCAATATCAGTGCTGGACAAGGAAAGCCAAATGTATGCAAACATGGTGAATAGTGGGCAAACAAAGAAGTCAAGACATCAGGAATAAAATTTGTGGGTAGGAAAAGCTACAAACATAAAGAAATGGAAGGATTTGGAGTAGGCCATTATCACTAGCAGAGGTCTTTAACTAAGATTAATTAAAAAAAAATGTTAAGTTATTTTTTTTATTTGAAGTTAAAAAAAGGTATAAACGAATAATACAAAAAGCTTATTTAATCCAATAAATGGGCATTTTTATAATTATTTTATTTATTAAAACAACGGAGCTCGACGCGCACACGCAAGTTCCTATACAAATTGGCCGAATAGATGGAGTTGGCCGTCAAGATTTACGTTTTTTGGAGCGCTTGGAGATGTTCGTTTTTCGCACAGCGATTAAAGCTTAAAATATGAATTATATTGGAGTTGTTCTTAATTTGAAGCATGCGTTATTTTTTATTTTATTTTTTGACATAAATAAGTCGATTTCTCAAAATTTGGAGTTGGCCGGTTTGCGGATTAAGGTATCGATATACAAAAATAACAACAAACACAACAAACAAAACAACAATACAATATATCATTTATTTTCATTTCTTTCTGTTTTTACTTGAACATGGATAAAGTTTTCTATTTAATAACGACCTTTATCGTTGTTAATCTAGTTTCATCATACATTAATTTACCACCAGAACACGTAACGTACTTTTTCAACTCATTTCCAATTGCTGCAAGTTTATGTGTTCAAAACGAAACATGCCAATACAAAAACTTGGTTGGTATATCAGCTTGTTGGGGTTACGAAAGGCAATGCAATAAATCGGTTTCATATCATGTTAGGCCGCACTGCCCAGGTGACCACCGTGGCTGGGTTCAATCCAAGGAAGCCCAGTATGATACTTTTTACACTCAGGCCGATTTTGGTGAGTCAAAAAAAAATTTATGAAACGACCCACCGACCGATACTTCACATATATAGTACACGAGCATAAATGTGACATAGAGGGAGTCTCATGCCACACTTTTCCACACCTCGTTACCTCCTGCACTTATTTATACAGGGCTTGTTAGATCACACAAAATGGAAAACGAAAAGTGTGATTGCGGGTTGCCCAGGGTGCTCAACCAGGTGATCTGACCTGGCACCCCATGTGTGGTCCAAGTTCACTATACTATTTTACCTAAAGCGGCAAAAGGTGCAAAACTAGCGCCACTTCCAATAAAAAAATTACTACTTCTAAACCATCGCCGAAATAAAAAATATGCGTCCTTGACTCACTAGATAAGGCCTAAGGCCCTTTTGTGTAAACTTTTTTTTTTAATTTATAAAAAACTAGTTGACCCGACAAACTTCGCACCACCTAACCTATTACTATATTGTGCATGTCTTATACTTATAAACCTTCCTCTTTCTTTAATCACTGAATCTATTTGAAAAATCCGCATCAAAATCTGTTGCATAATTTAAAATATTTAAGCACACATAGGGACCGACGCGGAAGCAACTTTATTTTATACTATGTATTCATACATATTTTTTGTTCACAAACAGAAAAATTTGTGTTTCTAGTTGAAACAAAAAATGTTATTGAACCTAAAATTTTTTTTTTGTATTGATTTTTTTTTTCTCCAGGATACATTAGAGAGCAAATCAATGAACTTATGGTTATGTGTGAAGCAACTTATTCAGATGACACTTCACTTGAATGCTCTAAATATTTACGGTATGTATCACACAACACAACTTTTTTAAATAACATAATTTTAAGACATCCCACCTGTTTTTTTTTTAAATTATCCCACAGAAGTTACTAACAAAAATTCAATAAAACTTTAGGAAATTCATATGTTTTCATTCAGTTACAAAACTATTGCGTAGCCAGCCCTGACTCCAACTCAGTAAGTGAAATCCAATAACCTTAGATGGTGTCCTATTATAAAGGTGTCCTATTATAAAGGTGTCCTAATAAATAAGTAATAAAAAAAAAACAAATAAAAGGATTCTATACAATTTACTGCTTGGCAATAAAATCTAGAAATGGAACCATTCAGGCCTCCAGGCGCCCGCCAACGCGTCTTCGTAAACACTCATACATTGCTATATGTTTGATTTAATTGAAGCACGACCCACACAACGCCCCGCGCAACTCCCCTCGTGCCCCTAAATTCGGCCTCATACATATAATTTGGGTTGGAAACCTAAAAAAAGATACAAATAGTGAAGATATCACAATCAGGAATTTGTAGATTTTGACTTATTTCTGACCATAACTGTGACTTAAATACAGAGAAAGTGTGTAAAAATTAGTATGTTTAGTTGCACAGTGGCACCCTCATTTTTTCTTGCCAAACTAATTTTCTCTCTTTACATTCCAGTTTTTGCAGAGGCCGCAATATGATGTTTAACTTTACTGGCCTTGTAGGAAGAGGTGACAACTTACGATATAAAACTGACATTCTTGGTCCAGGTCAAATAGGTAAGTGCAGTTGCCTTATAATTTTTAATCAACCTACTTACCCACTACCCTTTTAAACATCACCATTTTTTGCCTTTAATACTTTTTTTTTATTGTATAAATTAATGTAATTCATAGGCTACATTTCATTGGGTTTAAATTTTTAGGTGGCCATTGTAAAGTATACACAGAAAGATTAAAGAAAGAGGCAGACCACATGAGTGCACTGCAGTCATGGGCTCCCGAGCTCATCCATTTTGTCAAAACTACCAAGCGACCAGCAGCTGATGGGGTCTGTGATATCACAATTAACAAGCCCACCTACATTATGAAATTAGATGCAAGTAAATATTTTTCTTTTATATAAATACTAGAGGCTGCCCCGCGGTTTCACTCGCGCAGATTTCTCATAAACACAAAAATCCAGTTTTTTCCCGTTCCCATAGGAATTTCGGGAAATTCTTTCTTAGTGCTCACCTACACTCCCTAAGCAACCTACATGCAAAATTTCAGCCCGCTACGCCCAGTAGTTTCGGCTCTGCGTTGTCTGTCAGTCAGTCAGTCAGTCAGCAACGGAAGAGTTTTATATATATTGATAACAAATTAGCAAAGCTTCTTAGTTTATTTTTGATGTTGGTTTCGAGGTCTGGTGTTTCTTATATATATATGTATAAAACATGCACAACATAGTGAAAGTTAGGCGGTACGAAGTTCGCCGGGTCGACAAGTCTTTAAATTAACTTGGTATTGAACATAATGTATCTTACTTTTTGTCATGCTATACGTACTAATGTTTTATTATTTCAGCTGTAAATATGTATCACCATTTCTGTGATTTTTTCAACCTTTACGCGTCTCTTCACGTCAACTCTTCACACCCCACAACATTTTCAAAAGATAACCATATCCTTGTGTGGGAAACGTACACATACGATTCTGCTTTTAAAGATGCTTTCAAAGCGTTCACTGACAATCCAATATGGGATTTGAAGCAGTTTAGAGGAAAAGTTGTGTGTTTCAAAAACGTAGTGCTCCCGCTTTTGCCAAGGATGATCTTTGGACTGTATTACAACACTCCTCTAGTAAGTTTGGCGTCCTCTCTCAATTTTTAATAATATGTAATCTTCTTCTCCTACTGTTCTTCCCTCTGTTTCTGAGTGTACTTTTAAGGTTTCAGGTACTCGTCCCGGGACCTTATTAATATGACTATTCCGTCCGTCCGGCTTGAAAAGCACTTATCTCCGAAACGGCTCAATAAATAAATAATGAAATGTTTGCTCGAAAATGTTCTTGTTGTCCAAAGAATACTATTGAAAACTTAAAAAAATTACGTAAATTTAGAAATAAATGTAAAAACTTAGTTTTTTCAACCAATTTTGTAGAGCCTCTACTGAGAAACCGACCGGGTTAACATAACAGGCACCAAATAATTAGCATTCGCAACTTCATTCATGTAGAATAACAACAGATACTGAAAAATATGCTAAAGCTAGCCAATTTTGTACACAACGAGCTTTCCCGGCAAACTTCGTTACGCCATAGAATATAAGATACTACTAACGACTTGGCTCTATAGACTTTGTTCTTATGACTGCCCACAATGGGCGAAATAAAAACAAACCACAACAACAAACAACCTCGACTGCTTGGCGGGAAACGTGAGGAAGATGTTGGGCTTTTGTTTTGTCAATTTACTAAATTAGTTTTCCGTGGCTATTATTGTGCTAGTGTGTTGGAATTACTGTAATAATGTGCCCTTTATGGAAAACTGTCTAGTGAAGTGAGAAATAAAGGTTGCTGCTCCTGAATTCTGATCGATGTCCCGTGAAGTAGTCGGTGTGAACATTGAAATGTGAGACCACCCTCACATTTCAATGGGTTAGGTTAGGATCCTAGGCTACCCGGGGTCGTTGGGTGCACGAGGCGGGGGCCTCGTGTAGTCATATAACGGCCCCGAGAAGGACGACGGAACGAGGTGTCCAGTTCCGTCGCCGGGCGTAGGAAGAGCCATCCGCGCTCAGGGGGGACTACCTTCACCTGTCCCCCCGCGAAGAGGCTTCACAGCCGATGCTGGAGGGGGTCGCGGAGTTGAACATAAAGATCGAAAGATCACCCGTGACCCCCTTGCTAACAGCCGAGGAGGACACCGGCGGGGTTTTAGTGGGTGCGAACCCCACATAACCTTGCGGCTCCCCCCGGGGCTGCAGAGTACTCGTTAGGAGTTTCCCCGCCTTAAAAAAAAAAAAAAGGATCCTAGGCTAAGAAAACAAAGTATTAAACTACAGAAGACTTGAATTACTAAGAAATAAACTACTGAAGACTTGGCTGTATGGACTGAGTTCCTTTGCCTGCCCAGAATGGGCGAATTATATAGGTATAAAAAAAAAACAAACAACCTGTCAAAATTATAATATATGTAAACAACGGAAAAAATTGCACCTTGGGTTACAGTATTTGAGTTTAGGTAAGGAACCCTAATTTTATTGAAAATATAATATAGCCTATGACACTCGGGGATAGTGTAGCTTCCCAACAGTGAAAGAATTGTACAAATCGGGTCAGTATTTACGAAGCCTATTCGATGCAAACAAACAAACGAACAATCAAATCTTTCCTCTTTATTATTGGTATAGATAAATTTCTTCCGGAACCTTCTAAGCGCGAGTCCTCGCACTTGGCCGTTTATGCTTGTTTAAAACAAGCTGCCGGAAAGAAATCGTAGCGATAAGGTTGCCTTTTTTATTTGTGATGCATCAATGTTATTTATTGCAATAAAGTTTTTATTCATAATATTAATTCTTCTCTGATAAATCTAAACAATTGTTTAGTTTGTATAATTGTCTTATAATTTGCTAATGGCATTTTGTACCTGCCATAGACTTAAAAACATACTAAAAGTAACTTAATGGCACCTACATAACATACCTACATTTCATTTCCAGATATACGGTTGCGAAAGAAGTGGATTGTTCCATGCATTCTCGAAGCATATTTTGCATTCTTTAAACGTAAAACTGCATTTGAGGAGCAACGACAAGATCCGCGTGACGCTGCTATCAAGAGGGACCCAGTACAGGAACATTCTGAACGAAGCGGAGGTGGTGGCGGCGCTGCGCGCGGACCGGCGGTACGAGGTGCGCCGCGTCGTGTTCGGTCCGCGCGGGGTGGCGGGCGAGGGCGCGGGGCGGCGGGCGAGGGGCGCGGGGCGGCGGGCGAGGGGCGCGAGGGGCGCGAGGGGGGCGCGCTCGCCGCGCAGCTCGACGTCACGCACAACACGGACGTCTTCATAGGCATGCACGGCGCCGGACTAACGCATCTTCTCTTTCTGCCTGACTGGGCCGCTGTTTTTGAAGTGTGAGTTCCTGCCACTTTTGTTTTGATATCTAACATTAATTAAAGCGATATATTAAACACTTCCGTTTCTTACTGACTCATTCAACAGACAGCGTAGACTTGACATTTTGAATGCAGTGCA